>WNWK01027160.1:0-26580 GCA_009830355.1 Cherax destructor
AAGTGTTGTCAAGTTTCGTACAAGTGTTGTACAAGTGTTGTACAAGTGTTGTTCAAGTGTTGTTCAAGTGTTGTACAAGTTTATTACAAGTGTTCTTCAAGTGTTGTTCAAGTTTCTTGCTTCATGCTAATATAGCAAAGTTATGTAGGTTCTTCTCAGTCACTTCTCAAGAATTTCCTCATTATTCTGGTTGAGGCAGAGACGGTGGTGATGGAGATTGTGGTGGTGTTTATGGTGGGTGGTGGTGGTGGTGATGGTGCAGAGACGGTGGTAATGGTGGAGATTGTGGTGGTGGAGATTGTGGTTGTGTTTATGGTGAGTGGTGGTGGTGGTGATGGTGTCTGACAGCAATAAACGAACAGTAATAAGAGGGAAGATGTCCTGGGGAACAATAAGTTTCTTTTATTTAAATAAATGAGACACCAGAGGAAGCGGAAAACTGTGATAAGTTGGCGGACGAAGTAAACATAATACCAGAAATAACCATTATTGTGTTGTTGTCAGTGTTTACTTGACACCTTGGATAAATTAAGTAAATGGAGTAACAGATAGATGCTGAAATTAAATGAAGGGAAACGCCGGGTGACAGAAAGAGGAGAAAGGAAAAATGAGGAAAGATGAAGAGAGATATTAAAAATAACTGACAGCGAGAGTGAGCTAACGAGGCGTGCACTGAGTGCATCAGCGGGGTGCAATGAGTGCACCAGTGGGGTGCACCAGCGGGGTGCAGTGAGTGCACCAGTGGGGTGCACCAGCGGGGTGCACCGAGCACATCACTGGTGTGCACCTTGCTACCTTCTTTGGTTCATTGTAATGGTGCATTTCGCTCTGCATTTGCTGCATATCATACAAAACCATGATGCTGTGTTTCATCTCCGGCAGGATGAGTCAGTCATCTAGCGACCACCGTCACTAGTCAGGTCGACCAGGAGTGTCGTGGGTGACCTCGCACACGAACAGTTGGCTCACTGGACTACTTAACTCATGTTTGGAACTCTCTAGTTACTCTGACCCTCTCAAGCCATCACTTGGTTCACACGAACAGTATCTCTGCAACCCTCATGAGTAACCACCCACAATTCACTACTCTACCCTATCCTGTATTGTATTGTATCGCATTTCTCTCTGTTCACACACACAGGTTAAGGAAAATCGACCTGACGACACTTGAGCACAGGAGAGATAGGGGGGACATGATAACGACATATAAAATACTGAGAGGAATCGACAAGGTGGACAAAGACAGGATGTTCCAGAGATGGGAAACAGAAACAAGGGGGTCACAGGTTGAAGTTGAAGACTCAGATGAATCATAGGGATGTTAGGAAGTATTTCTTCAGTCACAGAGTTATCAGGAAGTGGAATAGTCTGGGAAGTGATGTAGTGGAGGCAGGATCAATACATAGCTTTAAGAAGTGGTATGATAATGTTCATGAAGCAGGAAACGTGACCTAATAGCAGCCAGTGAAGAGGCGGGGCCAGGAGCTGTGAATCGACCCCTGTAACCTCAACTAGGTGATTACAACTAGGTGAACACACACACATAGCTTCAACGTCCCATAGTGAGGTAGAGTGATCCATAGAAAAATCCTCATTAATCATCCCTCGCGCCCTAGTTATCTTTCCGGAACAGCAGACTTTATGGACCATCATCCTCTGATTTTTCAAGGTAAAATATAGTACTAAACACTTCCACTAAACATGTTTTTAGATAAAGTCTCGGTAAATTATTTCGAAGATGTTGCCAGGTTTACACTCTGTTTGTTTGTGTGTATGTGTGTGCGTACTCACCTAATTCTCACCTTGGGAGTTGAATAATAGCCCCTGACCCCGCCTCTTCAATGGTAGCCACTAGGTCCACTCTCTCCCTGCTCCATGAGCTTTATTATATCTCTTCTTAACGCTATGTATGTATCCTGCCTCCACTACATCATTCTCTATGTTGTTCCACTTCCTGACAATTCTATGGCTGAAGAAATCTCCTGTTCCTCTGACTTCCATATTTCTTCGTGAGTCCTGCCATTAGCCCCTGAACCCGTGGGTGTTCAACAACCTACCTCTCTTTTGTGTCTGTTTTGAACAGTTCTTGCTTCCCACATTATCTCTTGCACCTCCCGGTTGCCTGAGAGCATTTCTGCAGAGTTCTTGCTTTACTCTCTTTCTCTTCCTTCTGTCTCCTCACCTGTTACTATTATTCCTGCCTCCACCTTATCTCTCCTTCCCATTATTTTCTCCAGTTCCTTCCTTAGTGTCCTTAGATCCTCTACCAGGCCTTGTATCTTTGTCTTGGATGCTGTAGCACTTCTCACTTATTCTATGTATTTTACAGATGCCTTCTGTATTTTTCCCTCCAACACTTTGTGTGAAATTCACAAAACTTGCTTCCCCACCCTTCATCCTTGTACTAGACCAAGCATCAATTCCTTCTTGCACTCATATCCTGATTCTTCCTCCTCAGCTCCCCTTCCTCTTCTAGTTACTTTTGATTTCTCATTTCTTCAGCGCAAATTTCATCAAGTGAGGAACAAAATCTTCCCCAGATTGCAGTTTGTACTGATGAATGAGCGTCTGGTGCTGCCCTCCCTCTGTGTAGATCAGGGGTGGGCAAGGTCATCGATAAGAAGAACCACGTACTATAATACTTTTCCTACATTTTTGTATGTTCAAGAGCTACAGAAAATATTTTAAAATTGTATTTTTAAATAATAAAAACTACAACTATATAATAGTCCTACTCACCCAAGCAGAATATTAATAATCTCTACTTCTTGAAGACTTTGAGTCTTCATTTTGCAATTATGTAATAGTTTAAAATCTGGCTGGAAGGATGTCAAAACTGTTTTAAGAAGCTCATGAGGTGACTCTTGGTGAAGATAGCACGATGTTTTGACTAAAATTCATAACAGAGAAGAGATTCACAGCAGTAAGTTGTCCCAAAACAGAGAGTAGTCGGAAGCCACTTTTCTGACGATTGGGATACTTTGCTTCTGGGGCGCAAGACTCTTCAGTTGCCTCCCAGAATACATAAGGCGCATTACCAAGAGAACCGCAACATTCTTAGAGACCTATGGCAGTCTTCAAGACCCCTGGCAGTCTTCAAGACCCCTGGCAGTCTTCAAGACCCCTGGCAGTCTTCAAGACCCCTGGCAGTCTTCAAGACCCCTGGCAGTCTTCAAGACCCCTGGCAGTCTTCAAGACCCCTGGCAGTCTTCAAGACCCCTAGCTGTCTTCAACACAGCCAGCTGTCTCCAAGATTGAGCTGGCCAGGCACCTAAAGTTAATTCCTAACCAGCTGAGCTATGACTCGTACGTATATTTACTTGCGGCCAGCAGTAACAACCTGGCTTATCAGTACCTGATTCACCACGAGGCTAGGTCATGGACCGGGCCCCGGGGGCGTCGACCCCCGATACACCCTCCAGGTATAATCCAGGTGTTAGTTTCCTTACACCTTCTGCCACAGTTCACTTAGCTGTTTGTAGGTACCTGGGTGTTAGTCACTTTCCACGTGCTGTGTCTGTCCACCTAGCAGAAAGCAGGTACCTGAGTGTCAGTCACCTTACACGTGCTCTCATTCTTCACATATCAGTAAGCAGGTACCTTGGTTTTAGTCCCCTTATACCTAATGCCACTGTTCACCTAGTAGTAAGTACGTACCTTCGTGTTAGTCACCATACTCCAGGTGTTAGTCCCTGTACACCTTCTTTAACAGTTCACTTAACAGTAAGTAGGTACCTAGGTATTATTTACCTACCACGAGCTTTGTCTGTCCATCTAGCAGTAAGTAGGTACCTGTGTGTCAGTAAAACTACAAATGCTTTCCCTGTTCACCTAGCAGTTACTAGGTACCTCTGTGTTAGTCACCTTACACTTGCTGTTCCTATTAACCTAGCAGTAGGTACCTGAGTGCTAGTCACCATGCACCTGCTGTAGCTGTTAAGCTAGTAGTCAATAGGTACATGGGTGTTAGTTACTTTACTCCTGCAGTTACTGTTCACCTAACAGTAAGTAGGTACCTGGGTGCTAGTCACCTAACACTGGCCGTCCCTGTTCACCTAGCAGTAAGTAGGTACCTTGATTATAAGACATTTTACACCTGCCCTCAGTCTTCACTAAGCAGAATTAGTCCCCATATACCTACTGCCACTATTGTTGTTATTGTTGTAGATTCGCCGGTACTCTCCCGGGCCGGGTCTTTTCCAGATGGTGACCTAGCCTTGGCTCCCTGTCGTGGGAGTATCTGAGACCTATGTCTTCCATAGGAGGAGGTACAAGTATCCCCTCATCGTTGGGACCAACTGTCCCAAGGTCTAGCCACATTACCCGCCCTCACTGGGCTCGTAGGGAGAAGCTAGGTCTATCTGGTTTGCCATCTTCCCCGCCCCAGAGGAGCTAATGGGAAGAGCAGTCTTGTGAGCTGCAGATGGTAGCAAGCTCCGGCTCTGGCACCTACCCTGCCCTAGAAGGGCTGGGCATGTTGTCAATGAGGTCTGCCATTGTTCACTCTTCTTGATTCGCCGGTACTCTCCCGGCCCGGGCCTTTTCCCAGTGGTGGCCCGGCCTTGGCTCCCTTTCTCGGGAGTATCTCAGACTAATGTCTGCCATGGGAGGAGGTTCAAATACCTCCTCATCGTTGGGACCAACTGTCCTCAGGCCTAGCCACATTCAGCGCCCTCACTGGGCTCGTAGGGAGAAGCTAGGTCTCTCTGGTCTGCCATCTTCCCCGCCCCAGGGAGGCTGATGGGAAGGGCAATCTTGCGAGCTGCAGATGGTAGCAAGCTCCAGCTTTGGCACCTACCCTGCCCTAAATGGGCTGGACCTGGTGGATCTCTTTCACTTTTGCCGCTCTTCACCTATTCTATTCTATTGTAGGTGATTTGCCGGTATGGATCCCGGCCCGGGTCTCTTCCAATTTGGTGACCCGGCATTGGCTCCCCGGGTAGGGAAATGTCGTTTATCTTCGTTACAAGTACATGCGTGGCATTCCTTCAGTTTGAAGAAGGGTTCCTCTCCGATTCTATGGACAAATGATGTCCCAAAAGTTAGGTCGCTCTAATAGTGTTTGGTGTGGAGTGCAACGGAGGGCCGCAGCAGGCCTTCACAGCGACGTGAGCGGGGGGCGGGTGACATGCAATGACTAGTCTCTGATAGCCAAGTACACTAGATGTGCCGCCTCATCTTCCCGGGCCCGCCCCACTGGGGTCATTGGGAAGTGTCTGCGGCAAAGGGGCAACGTAGCTGGGCAGTCTAACAGGTAGTGCACCAGGGGTGTCGAGACCATCCGGTCACAGTGGGCATAGAGTTCCTCTCTTGCCCGTTCAATGATCCGTGCAGTGGTGGGATACCATAAGCGTAGGCGGTGGATAGCCACCAGTAGTTCCCTGGTCTGCTTCCGAATACTTGGAGGGGGCGCCCTGTAATTCGCCCTGTCATACCAGCGGTGGCTCCATGAATCCCCAGGGTCAGGAAGTGGGCGCCTGGCAGCACTGGTAGCCCATAGCATAATCTGGCTGAGGCTGATAGAGATTACACCACGTGGCTGTGCCTCGAGCGTTGCGGTCTTAGCAGCCTCATCTGCTGCATCATTGCCGGGGATACCCACATGGCTCGGGATCCAGTTGATGGTGGCTCTGTGACCCTGGGCCATGAGCGTCTGCAGGTCGCCCCAGATGGACGTGATTAAGTGTATGTTGTCCCTTGGCTCTCTGTGCAGAATTGCCTGGATTGCTGACTTGGAATCAACATGGATGAAGGGAGGATGCTGATGGTCTGCAATGGCATGCTGCAGAGCTTGTTAAACTGCATAGAGTTCAGCCTGGAGTATGGTGCAATGGTCCGGGAGGCGCCAACCTGCTGTCAGATTGCTGTGGAACATCCCAGCATCTGTGCGGCCCACCTCTGGGTCTCTGGAACCATCAGTGTAATACGGCACACACCCAGGGCTTTCAACACACGTAATGCTAGCTGAATCAAGTCATTGCAGAATGTGCTGGGGGCAATGCCTTTTGCTGCCTGGTAGGGCTGTCCAGTGGACTGCCAACAACTCTGGCACCCAAGGAGGCGGCACCGTGTAGTTCGCTGCAGGTCTGTCGCAGCCTACTTCCTTGAGCAATGTCATGAGCAGGAGCTTCCTTGCGGCATCTGCAACTGACCACATACATCGGCGGCCGTGGTGCATTGGTATGAAATGTCCCTCATCAGTTTGTCAGCTCCTGGGAGTCGGAAGTACTTTGCTATCCTTTTGGCAGCTACAAGTTGGATCCTGTCCTCAAGGGGCTGCAGCTGCACCTTGAAGTTCAGAGCCACCGCATTGGCCCACCTAGGCGCCCCCAGCATAGCCCGTACAGCTGTGTTTTGGACCACTCAGAGACACTTTGATGTTCGTGGGCCTGGCATGAACCAGAGCAAGCTCCCCGTAGTCGTTGAGCGAGTGTTACGCAGAAATTGGGGTTTACCTGAGGCCTAATGCCTTGTCTAAGGGCAAAGGGTAAAAGTTACACAAAACACCTGTAAAACTAGGCCTTCCAGGTCTATCCCCCTAAACAAAGCTGGATATTACCAGTGTGGTTTAGTGCTCCACTGGGTTAGGGTATCAGAAGGTTCCACACAAAAATTCCTAGGTAAGAAAATATAAATTTATTTACTTATATTAAACTATATACAGTCCAAACACACCTCTTCACATATCAATTAGCCAAACCCCCTCAAAAACAGTACAGGACGGAGAAGGCGGCCGGGTGGTCACTTCAAAAACAAAACAATTCACCAAGCGGTCAGCCCAGCCACAACTCCCATCCTCCAGAACACATCTCCTCCTATTTCTTCAGTTCACACTGTCCCTTCGGGCCCCGACCATGTCCGAGCCCAGGGTGTGTACTGGTACACCATTAAAAGAGCCTATGGCTTGAGTTAGCTACACCAAAAGGGAATACAACATCACAAACTTAGCTGAACACAGGCTCCGTCTCGCCAGCCGCTATCCATGCCGCGCCATGTGTAACCCACGCGGACGCCCCACCCTCACCACAAACATTTGGAAAATAAATCCCTAGCTGGATTTCTCTATTTCACCGCTTAAACTTACTTTACAGTATTCACCAAAAGCACAGCATATTTCTAAAATTATCATTTACATTTATCTAAAGGTTATACATTATTATTACTGTTTTTCCTAATTACCTGAAATTTATGGCACACTTCTCCAATAGCTATATATTACGTATATTTAAATGTCATGCAGAAACCTGCATAACAGCGAGCGTACGGCCTGTATGTAGAACCTCATGACCTCGAGGCTGGCCCCGATCCTAGGGTTGGCCATGGCACTCATTGCCCTGACCCTCTGCAGAGCTCTCTCTTTGATGTGGCGTACATGTTTCTGGAAGGTGAGGCGCTTGTCGATATAGATGCCGAGGTACTTATAGCTGTGAACCCATTCCAGGTTGATGCCCAGGATCCATAGCCTCTCATTGGGTTCCTTATTGTGAAGGATCATGGCTTTGGATATTGCTGCAGATATCTTGAGCCCCAGGTGAAGGCAAGTGGAAACCAGCAGATCGAGGTCCTCCTGGGCCCGCTGCAACAGCCGGCGCTTCCTGGATACAAGCGCCAGGTCATCGGCGTAGCTGAGCTGGAAGGTGCTTGTGGAGAAAAGCAGGCACACAACCTGGTGCATCAGTACATTGAACAGGGCTGGACTAAGCACCCCGCCCTGCAGAGTGCCGTTATCAAGGGTCTTGAGAGAAGAGGCATGCCCTTGGAAACGTACCCGGGCTCGCCTGTCCTGGAGATAGGATCGAAGCCATGCAAGCTGCCTGCCCTTAACTCCTCTGTGGGCCAAGAGTGCAAGGACTTTGGAGATGCAACTGGTGAGAGAGATGGGTCTCACACTGCCAGGGTTTAGGAATTGGTATGATGTCAGCCGCCTTCCATACGGCAGGGAGTCTGCTGGCTCTCCAAGTCCGGTTGATGATCCCCAGGACAGCTTTGTGACCAGATTGGCCAGACCGAGTGATCATGCAATAAGTGACACCATCATGCCCAGGCGCAGTGTCCCGATGAGATATGAAGGCTGCCTGGAGCTCCTGGTCAGTGAAGTCTTCGTCAGTGGCGTCCTTTGCCTGGCAAGTCGCTTGGATCGCCCTCATCCTTCTAGGAAGGAGAGTGGCCTGTAGGTCCTGGAGATCCTGAGGCAGTTGAGCCATAGCTGCTGTGGAGGTGAAGAGTTCCACCAGTCGCTCTGCCTCCATTGTGGGGTCTGGGTGCGCTCGAGCTACACCGCGACACTGTTCAGTGGCCATTCTTAACTTGGTCCATATCTCAGATAAGGTGGTGGAGTAGCTGAGGGAGACACACCATTCAAACCATTTAGCTTGCTGGACCCTGTGCGAGACATGGCGCGTTTGCTGCACCACTTCCCTTAGCAGACGCATGGACTCGGCCGTGGGATATCACCTGTGCATCTTGCGGACGACATTGATGCGGTGGTTAAGAACATAAGAACATAAGAAAGGAGGAACACTGCAACAGGCCTACTGGCCCATACTTGGCAGGTCCATATCAAAACCAACCAACCAACAAAACTATTTGTCCAACCCATCCCCATCGCCAAACAAGGATCAAACCACGACAACCCCCCCCCCAACCATTGTGCAAGTCCCATTCAAATCCAACCCCTCTCACTCATAAGAAAACAGAAATAAGGAACACTGCAGCAAGCCAACTGGTCCACACTAGGCAGTTCCCCCTCAAACCCAAAACCAATCCCACAAACAAAAACTCCTGCCCAACCCACCTACTCCATCCATGGAATATGCTTTGATAATCAGGGCACTGTAAAAGAGGGTACTGAAGGAGCTGAAGCACCTGGTCCTTCACCAGGGCACTGAATGAGCCGAAGCACCTGGTCCTTCACCAGGGCACTGAGGAAGCCAAAGCACCTGGTCCATCACCAGGACACTGAATGAGTTGAAGAACCTGGTCCATCACCAGGCCGTTGAAGGAGCAGAATCACCTGGTCCATCACCAGGGAACTGAGGGAGCCGAAGCATCTGGTCCATCACCAGGCCGTTGAAGGAGCAGAATCACCTGGTCCATCACCAGGGAACTGAGGGAGCCGAAGCACCTGGTCCATCACCAGGCCGTTGAAGGAGCAGAATCACCTGGTCCATCACCAGGAAACTGAGGGAACCGAAGCACCTGGTCCATCACCAGGGAACTGAGGGAGCCGAAGCACCTGGTCCATCACCAGGGAACTGAGGGAGCAGCACCTGGTCCATCACCAGGGAACTGAGGCCGAAGCACCTGGTCCATCACCAGGGAACTGAGGGAGCCGAAGCACCTGGTCCATCACCAGGGAACTGAGGGAGCCTTCTCTATTCCAACCTCCAATACTCCTTGCACTCAAATGCGTCCATGTATCTAAGGTTAACTCTCTCAACTGGATTACCTCGTAGAACCACCAGTCACGCATGTACGACCCTCTGCCCGTAATCCTAGGTATGGGTACCTCAGCCTCCCATGTGAAGGGCACCTGTAGGCTCTGAGCCGCCTCATCTTGATCTACTGGTAGAGTAGTCTACACCCACCAGTGCTCGATGACCTCCTGGAAGCACTGCCAGTCGGCCTTCTTGAGATTCCATCTGGGGGTATGCGTGGGAGGCGGGTGCTGCTGGACCATCAGTGTGGTGACCACTGCAAAGTGATCACTGGTTAGACGGGGGTGGATCTCCCAACTTGCACTCGAGAGCAGCCGTCTGGAGATGAGTGTGATGTCCAGACGGCCACCGTAGTGATGGGTTGGCTCCCCATTGTTGAGGAGGGAGATTTTCAGGTACATCCTCCAGCACAGTCGCAAGGTGCCTCCCTGTTACGTTGGTGGGGGAGACAGAATTAAGTACTGGGTGGTGAGCATTGACATCCCCAGCCACAACAATACCCTGCAGGGGGGCGAGTGCTACCACCTCTGAAATGTCAAGGGTGGACCTAGGGCTTTTGTGTATGTTGTAAACCACGAGAGGTCTATCCGGAAGTTGTAAGGTGACGGCCTGTACCTCCACGCGCTCCCCGCAGTCGATGGGGTCAGTGGAGCTCGAGTGAGGGATAGTATTCCTGACGTAGACTGCCGTGCCCCTGCTGGTGCCTTCCAGGCGCTGAAGGTAAGCCGAGAATCCCGGGATACGTGGCGGTGGTTGATGTGGTGGTCTGGTAAGTGTCTCCTGGAGCAGGAAGACATCGATCTCATCTTGTACTGCAGCTTCAATCACTAAGTGAATTTTCTGCTGCATTCCACAAATGTTCCACTGGAGGATCTTCAAGGGGTGTATAGGAGGCCCTCTGATCTATCTCTGCCTGGGACACGTCGTCTTCCGTTGTTGGTGACTCCGGGGTCTCCTTCATCACGGACTGGAAGGACTCCTGGATGATGGCTTGATTATACACAGATGTATAATCCCAAGCGATCACATAGCCCACAAAGAACAATAACGGCGAAAATCTTTGCATAAACTAACACAGACGTCTCCTCTGCTATGTCCTATAAATATCCACACTTTTCCGATCGGATCAGCATCTCCGGTCAGTACGGTTCTGTTCATTCTATTCTATTCTAGGTGATTTGCCGGTATGGATCCCAGCCCGGGTCTCTTCCAATTTGGTGACCCAGCATCAGCTCCCCGGGTAGGGAAGTGTCGTGTATCATCACTACATGAACATGTGGGGCATTTCTTTGGTGGGAAGCGGGGTCCTCTCCGATTCAATGGACAAACGATGACCCAAAAGTTAGATTGCTCTAATGGTGGTTGGTGTGGGGTGCAACGGAGGCCGTCAGCAGGCTTCACAGCGACGTCAGCGGGAGGGCGGGTGACGTGCAATGACTGGGAGTAAGGTCTCCAAATCTCTGATGGCCAAGTACACTAAATGTGCCGCCTCATCTTCCCAGGCCTGCCCCACCAGGGCCATCGGGAAGTGTCTGCGGCGAAGGGGCAATGTAGCTGGGCAGTCTAACATTCCAATAAACGTTTAGGTCGCTCTCCTGGGCCTGTCATGGTGACTGTAGGTGTGGGGACTGAAGCAGCAACTGTGACCTCACAGTCACCTACACGGGGCTCGGAGCTGTGAGGCTCAGGTCCCCGGTCGGAGCCCTTACCCAAACTCACGTGGCTCACAGCTCTGACATACGGAACACAGTCTAACGATTACTAGAAACGACGCAAATCTGTGCGTAAACTAACACAGATGTATAATCCCAAGAGAACACATAGCCCACGAAGAACAATAACGGCGAAAATCTGTGCGTAAACTAATACAGACATCTCATCTGCTATGTCCTATAAATATCCACACTTTTTTCTCTGATAATTTTCAATATATCCTGAGACCTATGCCTCCCGTGGGAGGAGGTACAAGTACCCCTCTCATCGTCTGGGACCAATAGTCCCCAGGCCTAGCCACATTCCCTGCCCTCACGAGGCTCGTAGGGAGAAGCTAAACCTCTCTGGTCTGCCATCTTCCCCGCCCCAGAGAGGCTGATGGGAAGGGCATTCTTACGAGTTGCAGATGGTAGCAAGTTCCAGCACCTACCGTGCCCATCTCTGCCACTGTTCATTCTAGATGATTTGCCGGTATGGATCCCGGCCCGGGTCTCTTCCAATTTGGTGACCCAGCACCGGCTACCCGGGTAGGGAAGTGTCGTTTATCGTCGTTACATGTACATGTGTGGCATTCCTACGGTGGGAAGCGGGGTCCTCTCCGATTCTATGGACAAACGATGTCCCAAAAGTTAGGTTGCTCTAATGGTGGTTGGTGTGGAGTGAAACGGAGGTCCTCAGCAGGCCTTCACAGCGACGTCAGCAGGGAGGCGGGTGACGTGCAATAACTGGGAGTAAGGTCTCCAAGTCTCTGATGGCCAAGTACACTAGATGTGCCGTTTCATCTTCCCGGGCCCGCCCCACCGAGGGCCACTGTTCAGGAGAAGGAGGAGGTGTTGATTCGCCGGGAATTCTCCCGGACCGGGTCTATTCCAGATGTCGACCCGGCTCCGGCTCCCTGTCATAGAAGTATCTGAGACCTATGTCTCCCATGGGAGGAGGTACAAGTACCTCCTCATTGTTGGGACCAACTGTACCCAAGCATAGCCACATTCCCCGCCCTCACGGAGCTCGTAGGGAGAAGCTAGGTCTCTCTGGTCTGACATCTTCCCTGCCCCAGAGGAGCTCGTGGGAATGGCAGTCTTGTGAGCTGTAGGTGGTAGCAAGCTCTGGCTCAGGCACCTACCCTGACCAAGAAGGGCTGGGCATGGAGTTCCCTCCTGGGTTATATACAAACGAACTATTGATCAAATTATAGGGATGTTTAATTACAAATTTATTTAAGATTTTAATTGTCAGTTAAATATTACTTATATTAAGTAAATTAGTAATTACATTAGCAATTAAGGTATTAAGTAATAATTAAGTTAGTAGTTTAATAAGTAAGTTAATAATATTAGTATGTAACTAAGTCACTTAGAAAGTAAATTAGAAGGTTAGTAAGAAAGACAATAAGTTAGTTACGTGGTGTGTTAGTAAGTAATTTATTAAGTTAACAAGTTAGCATGTTATTAAGTACTGTTAGTAAGTTAGTTTATTTAGGTACAGTTACACATAAGTTCAGTTATCACATGTAATAACACTTGTAACAATTACTCTCCATGATAACGAAAAAAAAGACAAATAATATTAAATCCTAACTCAAGGGAGAGTTAAACGATAGTTCTGGGCCTTTCGTGTTTCAATCAACACATCATCAGGAGCTTGCAATGTTCTAGAAATAAATACAAAATCCAAGTAGATTATTTCAGGGGAACATTCCCATGTACTATTCTGCTTAGGATTCCTACTAGTTTCTCGATCATTACAAGCTACTGATGATGTGTTGACTGCAACACGAAAGGCCTACAGCTATCATTCAACTCTCCCTGTGACTTTCACATCATGTATCGCTTGTTCGCAATTATTGCATATTAAATCATAATGTATCAACTACAACCTTCTTGACCTAAGTTATTTGAAAATTCACAGTCCAGGACCTGGGAGTTATAATGTCAGAGAATCTCACTTTCAAATATCACAACAATGTATCTAACACATCGGTAAGGAAAGTGATAGGATGCATAATGAGAACCTTCAAAACTAGGGATGCAAAGCCAATAATGATTCTCTTCAAATCGCTTTTTCTCTCGAGGCTGGAATATTATTGTACATTTGTTGCCTCTTTCAAGGCAGATGAAATTGAAGACCTGAAGAATAAACAAAGAACTTTTACTGCGTGCATAAGTACAATAAAGCATTTAAATTACTGGGAAGATATGAAGTCTCTTGACCTGTACTCCCTTGAATGCAGGTGAGAAAGATACATCATTATATACACTTGGAAAATCTTTGAGGGACTAGTAAAAAATCTGCACACGGAAATCACTTCCTACGAAATAAAAAGACTCGGAAGGCGGTACATCTTTCCAGTGGAAAGCAGGAGTGCCATGTGTACACTAAGAGACAATACAATAAGTGTCAGGGGCGCAAGACTGTTCAGTTGTCTCCCAGTATACATAAGGCACATTACCAATTGAACCCCAGCATTCTTCAAGATCTATGGCAGTCTTCAAGACCCCTGGCAGTCATCAAAACCCCTGGCTGTGTTCAATAAAGCTGGCTGTCTCCAAGATTGAGCTGGATAGGCTCCTAAAGTCAATTCCTAACCAGCTGCGCTGTGGCTAGTACGTTTATTTACTTCCGGTCAGCAGTAACAACCTGGTTCATCAGTACCTGATCCACCAGGAGTCTAGGTCATGGACCGGGCCGCAAGGGCTTCGAACCCTGATACACCCTCAAGGTATGCTCCAGGTGTTACTCCCCTTACACCTTTTGTCACAGTTCACTTAGCTGTATGTAGGTACGTGGGTGTTAGTCACCTTCCACGTGCTATGTCTGTCCACCTAGCAGTAATCAGGTACCTGGGTGTCAGTCACCTTACACGTGCTCTCACTCTTCACAAAGCAGTAATCAGGTACCTTGGTTTTAGTCCCTTATACCTACTCCACTTGTTCACCTAGTAGTAAGTAGGTACCTTCGTGTTAGTCACCTTACACCTGCTGTCACTGTTCACCCAGCAATAAGTAGGTACCTAGCTGTTAGTCACCTTACATCGGCTGTCACTATTCATCTAGCAGTAAGTAGGTACCTGAGTGTTAGTCGTCATACACCTAGTGTCCCTGTTAACCTAGCAGTAAGTAGGTACCTGGGTGTCAGTTATCTGACTGCTTCTGTCCCTGTAGACCTAGGAGTAAGTAGGCACATGGGTGTTACTCACCTTATACATGGTGTCACTGTTCACCTAGCCGTAAGTAGGTACCAGGGTGTTCGTTACCTTACACCTGCTGTCACTGTTCACCTAGCAGTAAGTAGGTACTTGGGTATTAGTTACCTTGCACCTGCTGTCATTGTTCACCTAGCAGTAAGTATGTACCTGGGTGTTAGTTACCTTACACCTGCAGTCACTATTCTCTTAGCAGTAAGTAAGTACCTGGGTGTTAGTTATCTTGCACCTGCTGTCATTGCACAAGAGTATTAAAAATATATTAATTTATTTTTCCAAAGGACATTCATATTATTTTTAAATATTTTATAATTCATTCAGACTACAGGTGACCCTAGGCAGGGAAAGTGTGGACAGACGAAAAGCGAGAGAGAAGGACTGCTAGAAGAGAAAAGTCAGACTAACCCAACTCTTTGAAACCCATTGATATTTTAATTAAGTTAGTTCAGATTCTAGTAAGGACCACTGGGGCGAGGGAAGTGGGACAGACAAAATACCGGTGAGAGGAAGATGAAAGAGAGAAAGAGTAGACTAACCCAACAGTCTAACTACTAAGTTTTTTTTTTTTTTTTTTATAATGTATCAACACCAACCTTCTTGATCTAAGTTATCGTAACATTCACAGTCCTGGACCTGGGAGTTATAATGTCAAAGGATCTCACTTTCAAAGATCACAAGAATGTATCTAACACATCGGTATGGAAAATGAAAGGATGCATAATGAGAACCTTCAAAACTAGGGATGCAAAGCTAATGATAATTCTCTTCCAATACTTTTTTCTCTCCAGGAAGGAATATTGCTGTACATTTGCAGCCTCTTTCCACTGAAGGTATATACAGTACCAGACCTGAAGAATGAACATATAAGTACAATGAAACATCTAAATTACTGGGAAGAGTAGAAGTCTCTTGACTTGTACTTCCTGGAAAGTAGGCGAGAAAGATACATCATAATATACACTTGGAAAATGTTAAACGGACTAGTCCAAAATCTGCACACAGAAATCACTTCCTAAGAAATAAAAAGACTCGGAAGGCGGTGCAACATCTTTCCAATGGATGGCCGGAGTGCCATGTGCACACTAAGATAAAATATAATAAGTGTCAGAGGCCCAAGACTGTTCAGTTGCCTCCCAGTATACATAAGGCGAATTACCAATAGAACCCCAGCTATCTTCAAGACCTATGGCAGTCTTCAAGGCCGCTGGCAGTCGTCAAGACCCCTGGATATCTTCAAGACAGCTGGCTGTCTCCAAGATTGAGCTGGACAGGCACCTAAAGTCAGTATCTAACCAGCCGGGCTGTGGCTTGTACGTTTGTTTGCCTGTGGCCAGCAGTAACAACCTAGTTGATCAGATCCTCATCCACCTCGAGGCTAGGTCATGGACCGGGCAGCGGGGGCGTCGACCCCCATGTTACGTAATACTCTCCCAAACCATAATCTAACAGTTTCCCAAAAATTCACAAAAGTACACTTCATGCAAAGCAGTCTCCTCTACCCCACCTCTACCACAACTCAGTGAAGCTACTAACCCCATCCGAAACAGAAGGGCCCTCGATGCTACAACCCCATGTAGAAAACGATACAACAACTCTCTTACCCTTGAAAGTAACCTCAACTTTCGAAACCCCTCCCATATCTCCTTCCAATTGTACATCAGATACACTGCTTTGCTCTCGACTACGCCTCATCCTTCCCAACCTCCCCAAGCTGCACGCTGTCAACCCCTTAGGTTCCCTTACAGTCAAGAGATACCTCAACAAATCAAAACACTCACTCAGTTCCTTTCCCTTCCACCACCTACATAAATCACACATCACCCTGCCCACAGTCTTCCGCCGAACCCCACCCAACCTCGCAAAACTATGCTTTACATACATACACTTCAACATACGTTCTATCGGGATAAGCCCCAAACCCCCCTCCCTCACCCGTTTCCTCACCACATCCTTTCTCAGCCATGCCTTCCCATATGCTCACACATTCCTCATAACTTTCAACTCCAAACTCTTCAAATCCTCCAGCAACAACGGGTAAACCGCTGCCACATGCCACAATCTACTATATATCATGGCATTTATGACAATTACCCACTGTTGCAAGGTTAAAATCCCCCGGCCTCCAACCCTCCATCCTACAAATCGCTCCCCCTACTATCTCAACCAAGTTCTCACTTCATGCTTTCTCAGAATATTCATATATACCACCCGCAAATTTTCAACGGTTCCACAATCGGCCACCCATACCTTAACCCCAACCCTCCCCCTACCCATGTTCTCACCTCTAACAATTTGGATTTAGCCCCGTTCACTTGCATTACTGTGGCCTTTCCAAAAACACTAATAATACCACTAACATTCCTCATACCCTCTTCCCCTCCTACTAGGACCATCATATCGTCTATGTATCCTACTATGCCTGTTTCCACCCCCCTCCACTCTCCCCTTTCCCAAACACCCACTTCTATCAAACTATAAAAGGGATTTTGTAGGCAAGCGAAAAGAATCTGTGACAGAGGACACCCGTTGCCAGTCCTCTTCCCATGTTCACCTCCTTTCCCACATACCCATTCACTTGTACACACACTTTCGTCTCCCTATATAAAGTCTCCACCCATCCCACAACTTCCTCTCCAAAACCCTGTCTTCTCATAATCTCATACAAAATCTCTCTGTCAACACTATTATATGCAGCCTTCCAATCTAGAGCCAGAATCCCACCACCCTGCCTTCCCTCAATAAAATCCCTAATCCTCCCATGACCCAAGGCCATACTCTGACCTGGTATCCCACACTGCCCCTTTGCAATCACTTGACCAATTATACATTTTAACCTATTCCCTAGCACTTTCACGAAAATTTTATAATTGGCACACATTAGTGCCAACGGCCTATAATCCTAATAGTAGTCCCATCGTCCTCTTTTTAACAAGGACCACCACACCCGTCCTCTGTGCTTCCCCATACATCCACCAACCTTCATCCATTTAACAATTTCACCAAACACCTTTTATAATCCCCAATTCTCCACATAAAAATCATTGGATATACCATCTATCCCAGGCGATTTTCTGGACTCATACCATTCACAGCCATCCATACTTCATCTTCACTTATCACCCCTTCCATGCTCTCCTATCCTGGTTCTCCAACACCTCCGTGATACCCTCAATCAAAATGTCCCCTCCCTTCCCCACTCCCCACATTCACATATAACTTGCAAACCATTTATCCAGATAAAAACTCACCGCTTCTGTCGTCTTCAACTTCTGACCTTTCACGTACCCGTCCATGTCCTCACACACCTCCATTCCCATCAAGTCATCCCCAATCTCCCATATGAAAATTCCTTAATACATATGCAGAAGGCATGTCACCCCATAACACATCCTCCAAACCACCTTTTAATCGAACCACATCAAATCTCTCATTCTGGATGCCTTTCAACTGCTCCTTAATCCCACTATCTCACCCACCTCAAAATATTTTTGCAATCCATACTTCCATTGATTAACCTTCCTCTCTCTCTTTGTATACCTGGTTTTGCTACCCTTTCCTACCTCCCCACGACATCCCCTCAACCCTCCCCTTCTCCCATACCCCCTCCCACCACTCAGCAAAACCCATTCTGTTCTCTTCCCCATTTAATAAACTTACATTTAGTTTCCAAAAGCCCCCGAACCACCTAAAATGCCCTCCCAGCCCAGACCAACCAGCACACCCTGACGATCTGAAAACCCCACATCAATAGTTTGCACCCTCCACACAACCACCTCTTGTCACATAAATCCTGTCTAACCTCGCCGCATACCCCTATGTATAAACATATGCTCCACACCCTCCCCCTCCCACAACATCCACCATACCCACACTACACACCAGTTCCCTCAAAACCCCCAACACACATCCCGCCCCACGTGGTTCCACATCTTTCTTCTTTATTAAACTATTCCAGTCAACCCCCATTAATGTCACCTCAGGCAGACCACGCAAAGAATAAACCAAGTAATCCCGTACAAAATCCTCCTTAACCCTTCTATTATTTATCGTCCGCATGTATACACCTAAAAAACACACCCTTACCCCCACACCCCATCGACCCGCACTATACGCCCACCCCACCCTCTTCCCATGATGTCTAGGTAAAAGGGCTTGTCTCTTTGATGACTACTGCAACCCCACCCTTTAATCTGCCAGAACTCCCAGCATAGACATCATACCCATTAACCTCAAATCCCTTCAATACTTGAAATTATACTCCTGAATATAACCTACGTCCACATCATACCTTCACAATGTCGCTTCCACCCACCTGCGTTTCACTTCCACCACTAAACCATTCACATTAAAAGTTAGACTCCTGAATACAAATGAGGGGGCTTTCCTTTAGACTTATGTGGCACTGGCACGATTCCTTTACCTGAGCCCATCACTCTGCCATTACACTTCCCACCCTGGGCTCCCTCAGGACTTTTCACACCACCCTTTCCCTGTTGTGCCACCTCCACCCAGGCTTTTTTACAGGATCTCTGACCTGGCGTCAGGACGTCGTTACTGTCCGACGACCTGGCTGACCGTTTCCGAGATTCACCCACAACATCCATACTCTCTCCACTCTCACTCTTGTGAATGTCAGCCTTCACTTCCTGACATACTAACACATCTGTCTTATCCATGTCGTCCACTGCTCTTTCCTCTCCAGGAACACTCCTCACCACATCCCTTTCACTGCCAATCACGTCCTCAGCCTGCGAACTGTCCAACAGTCCCATAAGCATATCCTGTAACGGGACATCCAAACTTAAATCTATACGGTCCTCCTGGACCCTCTCTTCTGCCTTCCCCTTCTCTTGCGTCACATCAGAGATAGTGCAACACACCACCTCCTCCCTCTCCATTATCTCACTCCATTTCCCCTACGTTTCAGGGGCCTCCTCCCACTCCACTTCACCGTTCCCCCTTTCCACTTCATGTTCCACATGCACATCCTCTCGCCTTGGCATCTGCCGCCTCTCACACACAGCTGCCACATGCTCAAAAGAGCCACAGAGGCGACAGGTTCTCCACTGTCCCAAGTATGTCACGTAGACCTGTGTATGAAAATCCTCCATGACAACATACGACGGTATCGCCTGTCGCAGCATCATTTTCAGGGTAAAAGAACCCTCGGCAGGCCCACATACAGCCCCTCCATCCACTGGCCCACTGACACAGAATGCACTACCCATTGTCCTTGAAGACACTGCTAATGTCAACACTATCAGCCTCACAAGGACATTCCAAACACGTACCCAGGTGTAATACCTGGATACGTCTTTAACTTCAACTCCAAGCTGGAATTCATCTTCATCACCTTATCTTGATATTTGTTTATGATCCTGTTGTAAACACTCGCCGACGCCATCTTCACAAAAATTCTCGAGGCACTGTTCAGGGCTATGCCATATAATTCGTCCATCTCAATGCCGTACATATCACAGAGGATAGCAGGAAGCAGAGTCGTCGCAGTCGAAGGATACACAGCCCCTACGAACGACCTCTATACAGACGCTGTTCACTCTTCTTCTATTCCCAGTCGCCATGTTGGTGAAAATGAAAAACTCCCAAAACCACGACCAGGTGTCAGGCTGCAGACAACCGACCAGTACGGGAGCTGCCAGCAGAATGTAAACTTAGCTGTATGTAGGTACGTGGGTGTTAGTCACCTTCCACATACTGTGTCTGTCCAGCTAGCAGTAAGCAGGTACCTGGGTGTGAGTCACCTTACACCTGATCTCACTGTTCCCCCAGCAATATGTAGGTACCTGGCTGTTAGTCACCTTACATCGGCTGTCACTGTTCATCTAGCAGTAAGTAGGTACCTGGGTGTTAGTTATCTGACTCCTTCTGTCCCTGTTGACATAGCAGTAAGTAGGTACATGGGTGTTAGTTACCTTGCACCTGCTGTCATAGTTCACCTAGCAGTAAGTTGGTACCTGGGTGTTAGTTACCTTGCACCTGCTGTCACTCTTCACCTAGTATTAAGTATATATTTATTTTAATATTATCCAAAGGATATTCAAAATTATTTTATATTTAATAATTTTTGTATATATTAATCAGTATAAATTTTAATTAATATATAACTCAAAAAAATCTAATTTAAAAACTAAATTATTTTGCAAGATTTCAAAAACTATTGAAATAATATAATTATTTTATGAAAAAAGTTCAATAATGTAATAAACCAATTATTTCTTTATGTAAATAATTTTTTTGGGTTAAATGATCTATTGATTAAATTTTAGCAATGTCATAATTCCAAATTTATTTTAAGATTTTAGTTGTCAGTTAAATATTTCTTGCATTAAGTAAATTAGTAATATCACTAGTAAATAAGGTATTAGGTTAACAAGTTAGCATGTTATTAAGTACGTTAGTAACTTAGAAAGTAAGTTAAGTTAATTTATTTAGAAACAGTTACACATAATTACAGTTATCATGCATAATAACAGTTGTAAAAATTACTCTCCATTATAACGAAAAAAATACAATATTAAATCCTAACTTAAAGAGGAGATAAATAATAGTTCTGGGGCTCTCGAGTTGCAATCAACACATCATCAGGAGCTTGCAATGTTCTAGAAATAAATACAAAGTCCAGGTATAATAGTTCAGGGGAACATTCCTCTGAACTAACCTGCTTAGAATCCCTATTAGTTTCTGGATCATTACAAGCTCCTGATGATGTGTTGACTGCAACACGAAAGGCCTACAGCTATCATTCAACTCTGCATGTGATTGTTTTACATCTTGTATTGCTTGATCGCAATTATTGCATAATTAATTATAATGTATCAACACCAACCTTCTTGATCTAAGTTATCGTAACATTCACAGTCCAGGACCTGGGAGTTATAATGTCAAAGGATCTCACTTTCAAAGATCACAAGAATGTATCTAACACATCGGTATGGAAAATGAAAGGATGCATAATGAGAACCTTCAAAACTAGGGATGCAAAGCTAATGATAATTCTCTTCCAATACTTTTTTCTCTCCAGGAAGGAATATTGCTGTACATTTGCAGCCTCTTTCCACTGAAGGTATATACAGTACCAGACCTGAAGAATGAACATATAAGTACAATGAAACATCTAAATTACTGGGAAGAGTAGAAGTCTCTTGACTTGTACTTCCTGGAAAGTAGGCGAGAAAGATACATCATAATATACACTTGGAAAATGTTAAACGGACTAGTCCAAAATCTGCACACAGAAATCACTTCCTAAGAAATAAAAAGACTCAGAAGGCGGTGCAACATCTTTCCAATGGATGGCCGGAGTGCCATGTGCACACTAAGATGAAATATCATAAGTGTCAGAGGCCCAAGACTGTTCAGTTGCCTCCCAGTATACATAAGGCGAATTACCAATAGAACCCCAGCTATCTTCAAGACCTATGGCAGTCCTCAAGGCCGCTGGCAGTCGTCAAGACCCCTGGATATCTTCAAGACAGCTGGCTGTCTCCAAAATTGAGCTGGACATGCACCTAAAGTCAGTATCTAACCAGCTGGGCTGTGGCTTGTATGTTTGTTTGCCTGTGGCCAGCAGTAACAACCTAGTTGATCAGATCCTCATCCACCTCGAGGCTAGGTCATGGACCGGGCAGCGGGGGCGTCGGCCCCTATGTTACGTAATACTCTCCCAAACCATAATCTAACGTTTCCCAGAAATTCACAAAAGTACACTACATGCAAAGCAGTCTCCTCTACCCCACCTCTACCACAACTCAGCGAAGCTACTAACCCCATCCGAAACAGAAGGGCCCTCGACGCTACAACCCCATGTAGAAAACGCTACTCCTCCCCCTTCCTAACCTCCCCAAGCTGCATGCTGTCTACCCCTGAGGTTCCCTTACAGTCAAGAGATACCTCAACAAATCAAAACACTCAATCAGTTCCTTTCCTTCCACCATCTACATAAATCACACATCACATGCACCACAGTCTTCCATGAACCCCACCCAACCTCGCAAAACTATGCTTTACATAAATAACATTCAACATACGTCTTATCGGGATAAGCCCCAAACCCCCTCCCTCACCCGTTTCCCACCACATCCTTTCTCAGCCATCGCCTTCCCATATGCTCACACATTCCTCATAACTTTCAACTCCAAACTCTTCAAATCCTCCAGCAACAACGGGTAAACCGTTGCCACATGCCACAATCTAATATATATCATAGCGTTTATGACAATTACCCACTGTTGCAAGGTTAAATCCCTCGCCTCCAACCCCCATCCTACAAATCGCTCCCCTGCTGTCTCAACCAAGTTCTCACTTCATGCTTTCTCAGAATCATTCATATATACCACCCCGCAAATTTTCAACTGTTCCACAATCGGCCACCCATACCTTAACCCCAACCCTCCCCCTACCCATGTTCCCACCTCTAACAATTTGGATTTAGCCCCGTTCACTTGCATTCCTGTGGCCTTTCCAAAAACACTAATAATACCACTAACATTCCTCATACCCTCTTCCCCTCCTACTAGGACCATCATATCGTCTATGTATCCTACTATGCCCGTTTCCACCCCCCTCCACTCTCCCCTTTCCCAAACACCCACTTCTATCAAACTATAAAAGGGATTTTGTAAGCAGGCGAAAAGAATCTGCGACAGAGGACACCCCTGCCGCAGTCCTCTTCCCATGCTCACCTCCTTTCCCACATACCCATTCACTTGTACACACACTTTCGCCTCCCTATATAAAGTCTCCACCCATCCCACAACTTCCTCTCTAAAACCCTGTCTTCTCATAATCTCGTACAAAATCTCCCTGTTAACACTATCATATGCAGCCTTCCAATCTAGAGCCAGAATCCCACCACCCTGCCTTCCCTCAATAAAATCCCTAATCCTCCCATGACCCAAGGTAATACTCTGACCTGGTATCCCACACTGCCCCTTTGCAATCACTTGACCAATTACACATTTTAATCTATTCCCTAGCACTTTCGGAAAATTTTATAATTGGCACACATTAGTGCCAACGACCTATAATCCTTAATAGTAGTCCCATCGTCCCTCTTTTTATCAAGGACCACCACACCCGTCCTCTGTGCTTCCCCATACATCCACCAACCTTCATCCCATTTAACAATTTCACCAAACACTCTTTTATAATCCCCCAATTCTCCACATAAAAATCATTGGATATACCATCTATCCCAGGCGATTTTCTGCGACTCATACCATTCATCGCCATCCATACTTCATCTTCACTTATCACCCTGTAGTGATACCGCTCTTGTGGGAAGCAGCAGCAGGACACAATACTGCGCCACCTCAGGGGCCCCTTATAATAACAACAACATAGTAGGACTATGTCGGCCCAGCACATGGTGTGTTGTCTCCTCTCTCTTACACAGATACATTCGTGATGCAGATTACATGGTAAGCTTAAATATGTCGCCAGTAGCTATAGCTTTTCTGAGGACATATGCACCTTACATCACCTGTCCTGCAGCAGCAGTCATTAGATGTACTATTCTTTATTTTCTTTTGTTGCAGACATGTACTATGGATTCTGTGTTCAATAAAGCCTAGGAATAAGCCTGTGTTTCTATCACAACAATTTATTGAACACAGATATCCTGGGCTACCTGGTGGTGATTCTGAGCTAGACTACACTGCAACATGGAGCGTTTACTGAAACCTGAGAGGCTAGACTCTGACCCCAGTGTATCAACAGCTGCTCAGGAATGGAAGCACTGGTTTAAGACTTTCGAAAACTTCTTGAGAGCCTTTCCTCAGGAAGATCTAGATAAACTAAGCCTGCTCATCAACTTTGTGTCACCTAAAATCTATGAGGTTATTTCTGAGTGTAATACCTATGAAGATGCTATAAATGCCCTCAAGTCTCAGTATATTAAACCCACAAATGAAATCTTTGCACGATATCGTCTTGCAACTCACCGCCAGCAGATTGGTGAATCCTTAGAGGAATACTTTCAAGCATTGAAAATATTAGGTAAGGACTGTAACTTCCGAGCGGTGACAGCTTCTCAGTATTGTGAAGAGTCCATCAGGGATGCTTTTATCAGTGGCCTGCAATCACCAAAATAAGGCAGCATTTATTGGAGAATAAAACTCTGACTTAGCCACTACCCTTGACCAGGCAAGAGCATTAGATTCAGCCCAGAAGAATTCTGAAGTGTACAGTACTACCCAGCCTTCTCGAGTGGTAAGTGCTGCAACTCCCGACCAAGACTCTTGTAATGAAGTTACCGTGGAACCTGCCTCAATGACAGCAGCTGCAGGCACAAAGTGTTTCTTTTGTGGTTTTTCAAGACATCCACGTCCAAAGTGACCGGCTCGTGAAGCAATGTGCCATCAGTGCCATAAGAAAGGTCACTTTGATAAAGTATGTCGTGCTAATGCATCAACAAGAGCTAGTGCTTCTACGCATTCCGACCAGGCGACTCTAGCAACAGTGACTTCTGCTGCTGCTCCGAATTCACTGTCAAAGGCAGTTGTGAAAGTATTCATCAAAGGAACAGAAGTAGATGGTCTGATTGACAGTGGCAGCTCAAAGAGTTTCATCAACCTTGACGTAGTTAAACGCCACTCCTTGACGGTACATCACTCATCAGGTACCGTTTCCATGGCATCAACATCTCTCTCTATTCAGACGTTAGGGTTTTGTAAGGTAAACCTTAGAGTTAATGGAAGGGATTATCAAGATGTACATTTAGCTATTCTGCCACAACTGTGCTCTGATGTGATCCTTGGTCAGGACTTTCAGAAGCTTAGACTTCCTACTAGTTTCTGGATCATTGCAAGCTCCTGATGATGTGTTGACTGCAACACGAAGGAGGCCTACTCTCCATTCAGCTCTCCTTTGGCTGTTTACATCTTTATGTCAGCTTGATCATAATTATTGCATATTAAATCATAATGTATCAACAACAATATTCTTGATCAAAGTTATCTTAACATTAACAGTCCAGGACCTGGGAGTTATAATGTCAGAGAATCTCACTTTCAAATACCACAACAATGTATCTAACACATCGGTAAGGAAAGTGATAGGATGGATAATGAGAACCTTCAAAACTAGGGATGCAAAGCCAATGATGATTCTTTCAAATCGCTTTTTCTCGAGGCGGGAATATTATTGTACATTTGGGCCCTTTCAAGGCAGATGAAATTGAAGACCTGAAGAATAAAAAAAGAATTTTCTGCATTTATAAGAAATAAAGCACCTAAATTCTGGGAAGAGGTGAAGTCTCTGACCGTACTCCTTGAATGCAGGGAAAGATCATCATTATATACACTTGGAAAATCTTAGGGACTAGTACAAAAACTGCACACGGAAATACTTCAAAAAATAAAAAAACCAAAGGGGGACATCTTTCCATAAAAAAGGGGGTGCCATGTGTACACTAAGAGAAATAAATAACTGTCAGGGGGGCCCAAAACGTTCAGTTGCCTTCCAGTATACAAAGGCACATTACCATAAATTCCAGCATTCTTCAAGACCTATGGCATCTTCAAGACCCCCGACAGTCTTCAAGACCCCTGATGTCTTTCAAGACAGCTGGCGTCTCCCGTTTAACAGACAGGCACCAAAGTCAATACCTAAACCCGCCGGGCTGGGTTCTGTTTGTTTGCTTGGGCCCGCAGAAAACCGCATGATCAGATCTCCTCCACGCGAGACTAGGGCATGGACCGGGGCCGGGGGGCCGACCCCCAAAACAACCTCCAGGTATACCCGGTGTTGTCCCGACACCTTCTTTCACAGTTCACCTAGCAGTTACTAGGACCTGGGGTTAGTCACCACACTTGCTGTTCCAAAACCAGCAGGCCGAGTGCGTCCCTTGCATTTTCGGGGTGTTAAACTGTGTCAATAAGTACATGCGTGTTAGTTTCCTTCCCTGCAGTCACTGTTTCCATACAGGACCACCTTTCACTGGCCGTCCCCCTTTTAACTAGCAGGAGGTACCTTGTTTATAAGATATTTAACACCTGCCCCAGTGTTCACTAAACACTGTTAGGTTGGTAAGGCGTAGGGAAAAAGGACAAGATTTCTTTAATGAGGGTTTTGTCAGATGATGACCCGCTGTTGGAGCTTTTTTCATCTGATCAGGCATTCCCTCTTACCGGTCCACCCCTTTAAAAAAATTTTGGTTAGTTAAACCATTTTCTTGTCCTCTCCTGTTTTATTCTATTCGGGTGATTT
>WNWK01027161.1:0-26580 GCA_009830355.1 Cherax destructor
ATGGAAGTAGTTCAGGACTGTTTTCTGAAGCAGTTTTGACGAGCCTACCAGAGGTAATAATTTGCTCGACCTAGTCTTGTCAAATAAAGAAACTCTTGTAAATAATCTGGAGATCACTGAAGAGCTTGGAGCTAGTGATCACAAATCCATTACTTTTAATATTACATGGGAGTACGAGAATAGGGATAATACGGTAAAAGTTCCTGATTTTCGTTCTGCCGATTATATTGGACTTAGGAACACCTGTCTAATCTCGACTGGGGTAATCTAGCTAACGATTACGATGGGATCTGCGTTTATGATTTGTTTCTTAATAATGTACAACGTGCACAGAGTATGTTTATTCCCCAGAGAGAATTTAGGTCAAATAATAACGATCCCAAATGGATTAACAGGAGGCTAAAACATTTATTAGGGAGAAAAGAGGAATTTATAGGCGCATCAAAAGAGGAGATGTTAACCTTATTGACCAATATGTTCAGTTGAAAAGAGAAGTAAAAAGGGGATTAGAAAGGCTAAACGTGACTATGAGATTAAGGTTGCTAATGAATCAAAGACTAATCCAAAAGGGTTCTTTCAAGTGTACAGGACGAAGGTGAGGGAAAAGGTAGGACCTCTGAAAATTGGGAATGGACAGCTGACGGATAACGAACTGGAAATGTGTTCTCTATTTAATGACTATTTTTGTCAGTCTTTACACAAGAAGACGTAAATGAGATTCCAGAAATTAACAATTATTCAGTTCCTGAAGAATTCAAATTAACTAATATTACTGTCACGAGGGACATGGTTATCAAACAGATAGATAAACTGAAGCAAAATAAGTCCCGGGACCCGACGAGTTGTTTTCCAGGGTACTTAAAGAATGCAAAATGGAACTTAGTCAGCCATTAACGAATGTGTTTAATACGTCCATCCTAACTGGTGTTGTGCCAGAGATGTGGAAGATAGCTAATGTAGTTCCTATATTCAAATCAGGGATAAGTCCATTCCATCAAATTACCGTCCAATAAGCCTCACGTCTATAGTAGGCAAATTATTAGAATCAATTATAGCTGATATTATCAGAAGTCACCTTGAAGAACATAATTTGATTAATGAATCTCAGCATGGGTTTACGAGAGGTCGTTCCTGCCTGACAAATTTACTGACGTTTTTCAATAAAACATTTGAGGCAGTAGACAGTGATAAAGAATATGATATAGTTTACTTGGATTTCAGTAAGGCCTTCGATAGAGTACCTCACAAGAGACTCTTAAGAAAGGTGGCAGCTCATGGTATAGGAGGTAAATTTCTAGCATGGATAGAGGCATGGCTTACCAATAGAAAGCAGAGAGTTTCCATTAATGGGGTCAAATCTGAATGGGGATTTGTCACTAGTGGCGTTCCACAAGGATCAGTTTTGGGCCCATTGTTGTTCATAATTTACATTAATGACCTTGATGAAGGAATTGCAAGTGACATGAGTAAATTTGCTGATGATACAAAAATAGGCCGTATAATTCATTCTGAGGAGGATAACAGTGAACTCCAGGAGGATTTGGATAAATTAATGTCTTGGTCTGAAAAGTGGCAGATGAAGTTCAATGTGGACACGTGTCAGGTGCTTGTCGTTGGTAATGAAAATATCCCTCGAATTTATAAACTAGGTGAAGTTGAACTTGATCATACAGAATGTGAAAAAGACTTGGGAGTCATGGTAAGCAGAAATCTAAAGCCAAGACAACAGTGCCTAAGTGTGCGCAATAAGGCTAACAGATTACTAGGATTTATTTCAAGAAGTATAAGCAACAGAAGTCCAAAAGTTATTTTACAGCTCTATACATCACTAGTGAGACCTCATTTGGATTATGCAGCTCAGTTTTGGTCTCCTTACATACAAAGAAGAATGACTAAAATGATTTACAGTATAAGAAATCTCCCGTATGAAGATAGACTTAGAGCGTTGAATCTCCACTCTCTGGAGACGTAGAATGAGGGAGATATCATCGAGGTGTACAAGTGGATGATGGGCATAAACAAAGGAGATATTAATAAAATACTGAGGATATCGAACCAAGTAAGAACCAGAAATAACGGATTTAAATTGGATAAATTTAGATTTAGAAAAGAACATAGGCAAGTACTGGTTTTCGAACAGAGTTGTAGATGCGTGGAACAATCTTCCGAGTACTGTGATAGAGGCTAGGACCTTGGGTGGCTTTAAAAGAGATTGGACAAATATGAGTGGGAGGGGCTGGGTTTGATTTGTGTCGTGAGTACGGGAATAAATTCTTAGGTAGTGGTGGTTTTGATAAGGACCTGCCTTGTATGGGCCAGTAGGCCTTCTGCAGTGTTCCTCCATTCTTATGTTCAATGCCAAAGGTAATTGATTTGTGGTCGCTTGCGCCGAGTTCCTCTGTAATTTCTAAATTATTAACAAGGGTTTCCTTGTTTGCCAGAACCAAGTCAAGCAGATTATTTCCCTTGTAGGTTCTGTCACAAACTGCTTCAAAAACAATCTTGAACTACTTCTAAGAAATCGTTAGATTCTAAATTCCCAGTCAAAAAATTCCAATCAATTTGACTAAAGTTGAAGTCACCCAGAATAACTACGTTACCGTGCATTGTGGCCTTAACAATTTCCTCCCATAGTAGTCTCCCTTGGTCCCTATCTAAGTTTGGGGACGGTATATCACACCTAAAATCAATTTTTCATGCCCTCTGAAAATTCTATCCAGACAGACTCTGTATGTTAATTCAGACTTTATACCCATTTTTATACAACAATTTAAATGATCACGGACATAGAGTGCCACCCCACCCCTTCCCGATACTTCTGTCTACTTGGAACAATTTAAAACCCTGAATGTGACATTCGGCAGGCAAGTCCCGATTTTTCATATTAAACTATGTTTCAGTTATTGCAAAAACATCAATATTACCTGTACTTGCAACTACTCTCAACTCGTCCATCTTATTCCTAGCACTACGACTATTGGTGTAATATACACTTGGTAAAATAAACACATAAGCAGTATAATGTGATCCTTTATTGACAACGTTTCGCCCACGCAGTGGGCTTTATCGAGTCACAGACAGATCTACCTGGAAAATGAGCAACATGGAGATATATATAGGGTACAGTCAGGTGGAGAATGCTGGGTCAGGTGGAGAAAGCTGCATCAACTACAGAAACGCAAGACTCATCGCCAGAGAAGACAACACGCAATACCGAAGAATCCTAGAATCATCACTCATCTGTATATCCAACAACTTCAACCAGAACAACGGCTTCTACAACATAGCTGAACCTATTGCCAAGAAACTTCTTCAACGCTATCCCACCTAGAACTCAAGAATGGTACACTGCAGGTCCTTTAAGTCACACTATGTTTTTAACTATCACACTACTTTTAAGACTCACATGCAGCTTTCTCCACCTGACCCAGCATTCTCCACCTGACTGTACCCTATATATATCTCCATGTTGCTCATTTTCCAGGTAGATCTGTCTGTGACTCGATAAAGCCCACTGCGTGGGCGAAACGTTGTCAATAAAGGATCACATTATACTGCGTATGTGTTTATTTTTCCATTGTGTCGGTATTTTATACCATTTATTTCCATCGTAATATACACTTAAAGACCCTCCTTTCTCTTTACCCTTCCTGCTCATTTCTGTTTTTCCCTTATACCTATTACTGTCCTTGTCACCTAGTGCCACTGGCTTTTCAATATCCACCTTATTCTGCCTATTACTAGTTCCCCTAGAATTTATAACATAACTACACTGGGACTTCACTGTTTTCCCCCCATAACCCATACCACTAACGTTTTCTAGTTTAAAGCCCTAACAGCTCCCTCCACTGCAGTTGCCAGTGCCCCCACCCCAGACCTAGATAAGTGAACCCCATCCCTGGCATACATGTCATTTCTGCCATAGAAGAGGTCCCAGTTGTCAATGAATGTTACTGCATTTTCCTTACAGTATTTGTCCAGCCAGCAATTGACACCAATTGCCCTGGTGTCTCAGCTCCTTCAGTGTCCTGGTGATGGACCAGGTGCTTCGACTTCCTCTGTTCCCTGGTGATGGACCAGGTGATTCTGCTCCTTTAACGGCATGCTGATGGACCAGGTACTTCGGCTCATTCAGTGCCCTGGTGATGGATCAGGTGCTTTGGTTCCCTCAGTGCCCTGGTGATGGACCAGGTGCTTAGGCTCATTCCGTGCCTTGGTGATGGACCAGGTGCTTCAGCTCCTTCAGTACCCTAGTTTATAGTGCCCTGATTATCAAAGCATATTCCATGGATGGAGTAGGTGGGTTTGGTAGGAGATTTTGTTTCTGGGATTGGTTTTGGGTTTTAGGGGAACCTACCTAGTGTATACAAATTGGCTTGCTGCATTATTCCTTATTTCTGTGTTGTGAGTGAGAGGGGTTGCATTTGAACGGGACTTGCGCAATTGTTGGGGGAGGGGGGGTTTAGTCGAGGCTTGTAGCTTGGATGGCGATGGGGATGGGTTGGACAAATATTTTTGTTGGTGGTTGGTTTTGACATGGACCTGCCAAGTATGGGCCAGTAGGCCTGTTGCAATGTTCCTCCTTTCTTATGTTCTTACAAAGGCAGCTTCACCATCTCTGAAGTCTTAGCAAGAATCCTCCTGAAAACAGTTAACCCTACCATCACATAGTCTCTCCTGCTAATTCATCACAAGCACATTGTAGATGTGGAATACTCCTACAGGCCTTCTATATTTCAACCTCCAGCAGAAATATTTGTCTAACCCATTGTTATACTACCCAAGTATTTGTTTTATTACCTTTTACTCATGTGCATATTGATTGTTCTACCTTATTGTATTACTACTACTACTTATATCACTACTACTTCGACCACCACTAGTATTTCACCTCACTTTAAGAGTATATATAAGCCCACTGTGTCCATGTAACGCTTGTAACGGCTTGAGAAAGCTCCTGGAGAGCGAAACGTTGCCACAATAAAATGTCACATTAGTTGCATTTGTGTCCTTTTACTTAACATATTGTCGGTAATTCTACCAATATTATTACATAGGCATTGATGACTTGGTTTGAGGTTGCTGCTTACCATAACCCCCAAATCCTTTTCGTGTCTTGTGTGCTCTCTGTCAATCTGAAGAAGATGTCCTCTCTTGAGCTACTCTACCAGCAGCTGAAGGAAGAACTGAGGGTAGCTAAGCTTGAGATACAGCGACTGACTGAGGAAAACAAGAGGATTCGTAGTAATCCTCCTGTTGAGAATCCTCAAGCCAGGAAAGGAACCTGGACAGTGGCTAAAACGCATGGGACAAAGTTAAGGCTCAAGAGGACGGGTGGAGAGGTAGAAACAACGAAGACCCAGGAGAATGGAGGAAACTGGACAAATATCTTCACCAGGTGCCAGATCAACCAGGCTGTGATGGATATGTGGGGCAGCGGGCCTCCAGCAGCAACAGCCTGGTTGACCAGGCAAGCACCAGACGAGCCTGGCCCATGGCCGGGCTCAGAGAGTAGATACTCTCGAAACTCTTCAAAGGTATATCAAAGGTATAAACATCGAACCCATTCTCCGTGCTACCCGATGAATGTGAGTCGACTTCTGGGAGCGTCACGACGAAAGACACAAAGGAAGGTAAAAACATTGTTGTTGTTGGGGACAGTCAGGTTAGGTACATGGATAGGGCTTTCTGTTTGATTGATAGGAGTAGGAGACAGAGGGTTTGCTTTCCTGGGGCTGGGATGGAGGATATTGTTAGCCGTCTGGACATCATGAGAGGTAATGGGAGCAATCCTATTATCTGTCTCAGTGCTGGAGGCAACGATGTTGGCAGACGTAGGAGTGAGGACCTGACTAGCAGGTTTAGGTCAGCAATAGACATAATTAGGAAGAAGGGTGGGAACCCTGTCATATGTGGTATTTTGCCAAGGAGAGGAGTTGAAATGAATGGCTGTCCAGGGCAATTGGTGTCAATTGCTGGCTGGACAAATACTGTAAGGAAAATTCAGTAACATTCATTGACAACTGGGACCTCTTCTATGGGGTTCACTTATCCAGGTCTGGGGTGGGGGCACTGGCAACTGCAGTGGAGGGAGCTGTTAGGGCTTTAAACTAGAAATAGTTAGTGGTATGGGTTTTGGGGGGAAAACAGAGAAGTCCCAGTGTAGTAATATTATAGTTGTAGGAGAACTAGTAATAGGCAGAATAAGGTGGATAGTGGAAAGCTAGTGACACTAGATGACAAGGACAGTAATAGGTATAGTGGAAAACAGAGATGAGCAGGAAGGGTAAAGAGAAAGGAGGGTCTCTAAATATATATTACACCAATAGTCGTAGTGCTAGGAATAAGATGGACGAGTTGAGATTAGTTGCAAGTACGGGTAATATTGATGTTTTGCAATAACTGAGACATGGTTTAATATGAAAAATCGGGACTTGCCTGCCGAATGTCACATTCAGGGTTTTAAATTGTTCCAAGTAGACAGAAGTATCGGGAAGGGGGTGGGGTGGCACTCTATGTCCGTGATCATTTAAATTGTTGCATAAAAACGGTATAAAGTCTGAATTAACACATACAGAGTCTGTCTGGATAGAATTTTCAGAGGGGTGTGAAAAATTGATTTTAGGCGTGATTTACCGTCCTCCAAACTTAGATAGGGAACAAGGGAGACTACTTTGGGAGGAAATTGTTAAGGCCACAAGACACGATAACGTAGTAATTCTAGGGGACTTTAACTTTAGTCAGATTGATTGGAATTTCATGACAGGAATTTAGAATCTAACGACTTTTAGAAGTAGTTCAGGATTGCTTTTGAAGCAGTTTGTAACAGAACCTACAAGGGGAAATACCCTACTTGACTTGGTTCTGGCAAGCAAGGAAACCCTTGTTAATAATTTAGAAATTACAGAGGAACTCGGCTCAAGCGACCACAAGCTCATCAGGACCCGGCGATTTATTTTGTTTCAGTCGGTCCAGCTGTTTCATAATCATTTCGCTAGTGACTGTGATATTACATAATTTATCTTCTTCTGGGCCTCTGTAAAAATTAATTACTGGGATATTATTAATGTCTTCCTGTGTGAAAACCGAGAGAAAATAATTATTAAAAATAGAGCACATATCATTTTCCTTGTCAGTAAGATGCCCAAAGTTATTTTTAAGGGGACCTATCTTATCCCTAACTTTTGTTCTATAAACCTGGAAAAAACTTTTTGGGTTAGTTTTTGAATCCCTAGCAACTTTAATTTCATAGTCCCGTTTAGATTTTCTTATTCCCTTTTTAACGTCCTCTTAATGTCAGTATACTGATTTATAAGATGACCCTCCCCTCTTTTTATGCGCCTATAAATTCCTTTCTTCTGCCCTAAAAGATATTTGAGCCTATTATTCATCCATTTTGGGTCATTTCTACTTGATCTAATTTCTTTATACGGGATAAATGTTCTTTGGGCAGCCTGTATAGTGTTAAGAAAACTGTCATATTGATACCTCTCTTCTTCACCCCAGTCCACAGTTGATAAGTGTTCTCTAAGTCCATTATAATCTGCTAAGCGAAAATCTGGGACCATTACTGAATTATCCCTACTATCATACATCCATTCAATGCTAAAGGTAATTGACTTGTGGTCGCTTGAGCCGAGTTCCTCTGTAATTTCTAAATTATTAACAAGGGTTTCTGCTTGCCAGAACCAAGTCAAGTAGGTTATTTCCCTTGTAGGTTCTGTTACAAACTGCTTCAAAAGCAATCCTGAACTACTTCTAAAAAGTCGTTAGATTCTAAATTCCCTGTCATGAAATTCCAATCAATCTGACTAAAGTTAAAGTCCCCTAGAATTACTACGTTATCGTGTCTTGTGGCCTTAACAATTTCCTCCCAAAGTAGTCTCCCTTGTTCCCTATCTAAGTTTGGAGGACGGTAAATCACGCCTAAAATCAATTTTTCACACCCTCTGAAAATTCTATCCAGACAGACTCTGTATGTGTTAATTCAGACTTTATACCCGTTTTTATGCAACAATTGAAATGATCACGGACATAGAGTGCCACCCCACCCCCTTTCCCGATACTTCTGTCTACTTGGAACAATTTATAACCCTGAATGTGACATTCGGCAGGCAAGTTGCATTTGTGTCCTTTTACTTAACATAGGTAGGATAATTGATTCAAACATAGATGTCATAGAACTTCAGGAAGATTTAGACAAACTTAATTCGTGGTCAGAAAAGTGGCAGATGCAGTTCAATGTAGATAAATGCAAGGTTCTGAAGCTCGGGAGTGTCCATAACCCAAGCACTTATAAGTTAAATAACGTAGAACTTAGCCATACAGATTGCGAGAAGGACTTGGGGGTGATGGTAAGCAGCAACCTTAAACCAAGACAGCAATGCCTAAGCGTACGTAATAAGGCAAATAGATTACTGGGATTTATATCAAGAAGTGTTAGCAACAGAAGTCCAGAGGTTATATTACAGCTTTATACATCATTAGTAAGGCCTCACCTAGATTACGCAGCTCAGTTCTGGTCTCCATATTACAGAATGGACATAAATTCGTTAGAAAACATTCAGCGTAGAATGACTAAATTAATACATAGCATTAGAAATCTTCCTTACGAAGAAAGATTGAAGACCCTAAAATTACATTCACTTGTAAGACGTAGAATGAGGGGAGACATGATCGAGGTATACAAGTGGAAAATGGGTATTAACAAAGGGATATAAATAAGGTCTTGAGGATATCTCTCCAAGAGAGAACCCGCAATAATGGATTCAAGTTAGATAAGTTTAGATTTAGAAAGGATATAGGAAAGTATTGGTTTGGAAATAGGGTAGTTGATGAGTGGAACAGTCTGCCTAGTAGGGTTATTGAAGCTAGGACCTTGGGTAGTTTCAAATTTAGGTTGGATAAATTCATGAGTGAGAGGGGTTGGATTTGAGTGGGACTCGCGCATGAGTGGGTAGAATTGTCAAAGCTTATTTCTTGGGTAGCATTGAAAATTGGGTTGAGCAAATATTCTGTTAGTGGGACGGATTGTGAAGGACCTGCCTAGTATGGGCAAACAGGCCTGCTGCAGTGTTCCTCCTTTCTTATGTTCTTATGTTCTTATGTAATCAAATTATGCCTATCGAGATGGCTTCTTATGTTATCAGCTATAATCGACTCTAATAATTTGCCTACAATTGATGTTAGACTTATTGGGCGGTAATTTGATGGTAACGACTTGTCCCCTGCTTTAAAAATAAGAATTACATTAGCCATCTTCCACGTATCAGACACTACACCTGTTTGAAGAGATAGGTTAAAAATGTTAGTTAAGGGTTCACAGAGTTCCATTTTGCATTCCTTAAGAACCCTTGAAAAAAGCTCATCAGCGCCTGGCGATTTATTTTGCTTCAAACGGTCTATCTGTTTGATAACCATTTTGCTAGTGACTGTGATACTACATAATTTATCTTCTTCAGGCCCACTAAAATACCTAATTCTTGGGATATTATTAGTGTCTTCCTGAGTGAAAACCGAGAGAAAATAATTATTAAAAATAGAGCACATTTCATTCTCTTTGTCAGTAAGATACCCATAATTATTTTTAAGGGGACCTATCTTATCTCTAACTTTTTTTCTATACACCTGGAAAAAACTTTTTGGGTTAGTTTTCGAATCCCTAGCAACTTAAATTTCGTAGTCCCGTTTAGCTTTTCTTATCCACTTTTTAACGTCCCTCTTAATGTCAATATACTGATTCATAAGATGACCCTCACCTCTTTTGATACGCCTATAAATTCCTTTCTTCTGCCCTAAAAGATATTTGAGCCTATTATTCATCCATTTTGGGTCATTTCTATTCGATCTAATTTCTTTATATGGGATAAATGTTCTTTGGGCAGCATGTATAGTGTTCAGAAAACTGTCATATTGATAGCTCTCTTCATTACCCCAGTCCACAGATGATAAGTGTTCTCTAAGTCCATTGTAATCTGCTAAGCGAAAATCTGGGACCGTTACTGAGTTATTCCTACTATGAAACTTCCATTCAATGCCAAAGGTAATTGATTTGTGGTCGCTTGCGCCGAGTTCCTCTGTAATTTCTAAATTATTAACAAGGGTTTCCTTGTTTGCCAGAACTAAGTCAAGCAGGTTATTTCCCTTGTAGGTTCTGTCACAAACTGCTTCAAAAACAATCTTGAACTATTTCTAAGAAGTCGTTAGATTCTAAATTCCCAGTCAAAAAATTCCAATCAATTTGACTAAAGTTGAAGTCACCCAGAATAACTACGGAAATAAATGGTATAAAATACCGATACAATGGAAAAATATACACATAAGCAGTATAATGTGATCCTTTATTGACAACGTTTCGCCCACGCAGTGGGCTTTATCGAGTCACAGACAGATCTACCTGGAAAATGAGTAACATGAAGATATATATAGGGTATAGTCAGGTGGAGAATGCTGGGTCAGGTGGAGAAAGCTGCATGTGACAGTTTTTCCACTATTATTCCCTCTTCTGTCACCTGGCTTCGTTATGTTGACGACATTCTCATCATAACTCCCAGACGCTTCAACGTTCAAGCTCTCCAACACGAACTCAACCAGGTTGAGCCATCAATCCAGTTTACACTAGAAGAAGAAGTCGACAACACTCTTCCTTTCCTTGATGTTCTTCTCTGCAAAGCTGACCATGAACTTCGTTTTAAAGTCTATCGAAAACCTACCAATCAACACGATCTTCTCCACTTCTACTCTCACCACGACACCAAAATTAAACGTGGTGTAATTATAGAGCTTTTTCCTGCGCGCACTCAGAATCTGCAGCAGTGAGTTCCTTGAAGAAGAATGCTCCCTCATTGAACAAGTTTTCCAAACTTCACTATCCTCGTCACTTCATTAGAGACTGCAGACGACGGGCATTAAACATCTTCAACACACCCAGAGAAGACACTGCTGAGAAGAGATACATAGTCCTTCCCACCAACTCCATTTCCAAACAAGTTTCCAACATTTTTCTAAGACCTCATTCCAGTATCCACCTCCACATCCACCACCATCAAGGACATTACCAGTAACAGACAGGAAAAGCTTCAATCCACGGCAGGGGTATACACAATCCCTTGTAATGGCTGCAGCAAATTATACGTTGGCGAAACATCCAGAGACCTCCAAACACGCATTTCAGAACACCAGTACGCAGGCAGATCTGACGACTCAAGAAATGCCTGTGTTCAACACCGAAATTTACACAACCATTTAATCAACTACAGAAACGCAAGACTCATCGCCAGAAGACAACACGCAATACCGAAGAATCCTATAATCATCACTCATCTGTATATCCAACAACTTCAACCAGAACAACGGCTTCTACAACATTCATTAACAAAGGGGATATAAATAAGGTCTTGAGGATATCTCTCCAAGAGAGAACCCGCAATAATGGATTCAAGTTAGATAAGTTTAGATTTAGAAAGGATATAGGAAAGTATTGGTTTGGAAATAGGGTAGTTGATGAGTGGAACAGTCTGCCTAGTAGGGTTATTGAAGCTAGGACCTTGGGTAGTTTCAAATTTAGGTTAGATAAATTCATGAGTGAGAGGGGTTGGATTTGAGTGGGACTCTTATGTTCTTATGTTCTTATGACTCGCGCATGAGTGGGCAGAATTGTCAAAGCGTATTTCTTGGGTAGCATTGAAAATTGGGTTGAGCAAATATTCTGTTAGTGGGACGGATTGTGAAGGACCTGCCTAGTATGGGCCAACAGGCCTGCTGCAGTGTTCCTCCTTTCTTATGTTCTTATGTAACATAGCTGAACCTATTGCCAAGAAACTTCTTCAACGCTATCCCACCTAGAACTCAAGAATGGTACACTGCAGGTCCTTTAAGTCACACAATGTTTTTAACTATCACACTACTTTTAAGACTGTCACATGCAGTTTTCTCCACCTGACCCAGCATTCTCCACCTGACTATACCCTATATATATCTCCATGTTACTCATTTTCAAGGTAGATCTGTCTGTGACTCGATAAATCCCACTGCGTGGGCGAAACGTTGTCAATAAAGGATCACATTATACTGCTTATGTGTTTATTTTTCCAGAATAACTACGTTATCGTGCATTGTGGCCTTAACAATTTCCTCCCATAGTAGTCTCCCTTGGTCCCTATCTAAGTTTGGGGGACGGTATATCACACCTAAAATCAATTTTTCATGCCTCTCTGAAAATTCTATCCAGACAGACTCTGTATGTGTTATTTCAGACTTTATTCCCTTTTTTATGCAACAGTTCAAGCGATCTCGGACATACAGTGCCACTCCACCCCCCTTCCTGAAACTTCTGTTTACTTGGAACAATTTAAAACCCTGTATATGACATTCAGCAGGCATGTCCCTATTTTTCGTACTGAACCACGTCTCAGTTATGGCAAATACATCAATGTTACCTGCACTTGCAACTAATCTCAAATCGTCCATCTTATTCCTAGCACTTCGACTATTTGTATAATACACTTTTAAAGACCCTCCTTTCTCTTTACCCTTCCTGCTCCATTCTGTTTTTCCACTATACCTATTACTGTCCTTGTTATTGTTAGTATTTTTTATATCAAAGCCTAGATCTATATTTCGACATTCAGTATTTTCCATTTCTAAACCCATACCTCTAACTAATCCTAGTTTAAAGTCCTAACACCCTCAACTGAGCTAGCAAGAAAATCCACACCTGCCCTGGATAAGTGAACCCCATCCCTGGCATACATGTCATTTCGGCCATAGAAGTGGTCCCAGTTGCAAATGAATGGTACTGCATTATCCTTACAGTGTTTGTCCAGCCAGCAATTGACACCAATTGCCCTGGACAGCCATTCATCTCCAACTCTTCTCCTTGGCAAAATACCACATATGACAGGGTTCCCACCTTCTTCCTAATTATGTCTATAATTAGGCAGTTGATCATGATAAAGAATTCGATATTGTTTATTTGGATTTTAGTAAGGCTTTTGATAGAGTACCACATCAGAGACTATTAAAGAAATTGGCTGCTCACGGCATTGGGGGAAAAGTGTTTTCATGGATTGAGTCATGGTTCACCAATAGGAAGCAGAGGGTGTGCATTAATGGGGTTAAATCTGAGTGGGGATCTGTAACAAGTGGCGTTCCACAGGGATCGGATTTGGGCCCGTTGTTGTTTATAATATATATAAATGACCTTGACGAGGAATTACTAGTGATATGAGCAAATTCGCTGATGACACGAAGATAGGTAGGATAATCGATTCAGACGTAGATGTCACGGAACTTCAGGAGGATTTAGACAAACTCAATTCCTGGTCAGAAAAATGGCAGATGCAGTTCAATGTAGATAAGTGCAAAGTTCTAAAGCTCGGGAATGTTCATAACCCTAGCACCTACCAGCTTAATAATGTTGAACTCAGCCGTACAGAGTGCGAAAAGGATTTGGGGGTTATGGTAAGCAGCAACCTCAAACCAAGTCAGCAATGCCTAAGCGTAAGAAATAAAGCAAATAGATTACTGGGATTTATATCAAGAAGTGTAAGCAACAGAAGTCCAGCGGTTATATTACAGCTTTATACATCATTAGTAAGGCCTCACCTAGATTATGCAGCTCAGTTCTGGTCTCCATTTTACAGAATGGATATAAATTCGTTAGAAAACATTCAGCGACGAATGACAAAGTTAATTCATAGTATTAGAAATCTTCCGTATGAAGAAAGATTGAAGACCCTTAAATTACATTCACTTGTAAGACGAAGAATGAGGGGAGACATGATCGAGGTATATAAGTGGAAGATGGGTATCAATAAGGGGGATATAAATAAGGTCTCTCCAAGAGAGAACCCGCAATAATGGATTCAAATTGGATAAGTTTAGATTTAGAAAGGATATAGGAAAATATTGGTTTGGAAATAGGGTAGTTGATGAGTGGAACAGTCTGCCTAGTAGGGTCATTGAAGCTAGGACCTTGGGTAGTTTCAAATTTAGGTTGGATAAATACATGAGTGAGAGGGGTTGGATTTGAGTGGGACTCGCACTTGAGTTAATAGAATCTTCAAAGCTTATTTCTTGGGTAGAATTGAAAATTAGGTTGGGCAATTATTCTGTTAGTGGGATGGATTGTGAAGGACTTGCCTAGTATGGGCCAACAGGCCTGCTGCAGTGTTCCTCCTTTCTTATGTTCTTATGTTTATGTTCTTATGTTACAGTCCTGGAGGTGAGAAGTACAGTGCCTGCACTCTGAAGGATGGGTGGGGATGTTACAGTCCTGGAGGTGGGAAGTACAGTGCCTGCACTCTGAAGGAGGGGTGGGGATGTTACAGTCGTTGAAAAATAAAGCAGTATAACGTGATGCTTTATTGACAACGTTTCGCCCACGCAGTGGGCTTTATCGAGTCACAGACAGATCTACCTGGAAAATGAGTAACATGAATATATATAGGGTATAGTCAGGTGGAGAATGCTGGGTCAGGTGGAGAAAGCTGCATGTGACAGTCTTAAAAGTAGTGTGATAGTTAAAAACTTTGTGTGACTTAAAGGACCTGCACATCCACCACCATCAAGGACATTACCAGTAACAGACAAGAAAAGCTTCAATCCACGGCAGGGGTATACACAATCCCTAGTAATGGCTGCAGCAAATTATACGTCGGCGAAACATCCAGAGACCTCCAAACACGCATTTCAGAACACCAGTACGCAGGCAGATCTGACGACTCAAGAAATGCCTGTGTTCAACACCGAAATTTACACAACCATTTTATCAACTACAGAAACGCAAGACTCATCGCCAGAGAAGACAATACGCAATACCGAAGAATCCTGGAGTCATCACTTATCTGTATATCCAACAACTTCAACCAGAACAACGGCTTCACAACATAGCTGAACCTATTGCCAAGAAACTTCTTCAACGCTATCCACATAAGAACATAAGAACATAAGAAAGGAGGAACACTGCAGCAGGCCTGTTGGCCCATACTAGGCAGGTCCTTCACAATCCGTCCCACTAACAGAATATTTGCTCAACCCAATTTTCAATGCTACCCAAGAAATAAGCTTTGACAATTCTACCCACTCATGCCGAGTCCCACTCAAATCCAACCCCTCTCACTCATGATTTATCCAACCTAAATTTGAAACTACCCAAGGTCCTAGCTTCAATAACCCTACTAGGCAGACTGTTCCACTCATCAACTACCCTATTTCCAAACCAATACTTTCCTATATCCTTTCTAAATCTAAACTTATCTAACTTGAATCCATTATTGCGGGTTCTCTCTTGGAGAGATATCCTCAAGACCTTATTTATATCCCCTTTGTTAATACCCATTTTCCACTTGTATACCTCGATCATGTCTCCCCTCATTCTACGTCTTACAAGTGAATGTAATTTTAGGGTCTTCAATCTTTCTTCGTAAGGAAGATTTCTAATGCTATGTATTAATTTAGTCATTCTACGCTGAATGTTTTCTAACGAATTTATGTCCATTCTGTAATATGGAGACCAGAACTGAGCTGCGTAATCTAGGTGAGGCCTTACTAATGATGTATAAAGCTGTAATATAACCTCTGGACTTCTGTTGCTAACACTTCTTGATATAAATCCCAGTAATCTATTTGCCTTATTACGTACGCTTAGGCATTGCTGTCTTGGTTTAAGGTTGCTGCTTACCATCACCCCCAAGTCCTTCTCGCAATCTGTATGGCTAAGTTCTACGTTATTTAACTTATAAGTGCTTGGGTTATGGACACTCCGAGCTTCAGAACCTTGCATTTATCTACATTGAACTGCATCTGCCACTTTTCTGACCACGAATTAAGTTTGTCTAAATCTTCCTGAAGTTCTATGACATCTATGTTTGAATCAATTATCCTACCTATCTTCGTGTCGTCGGCGAATTTGCTCATATCACTAGTAATTCCCTCATCAAGGTCATTGATATATATTATAAATAACAATGGGCCTAAGACTGATCCCTGTGGAACACCACTTGTTACAAGTCCCCATTCGGATTTAACCCCATTTATGCACACTCTCTGCTTCCTATTGGTGAGCCATGACTCGATCCATGACAGCACTTTTCCCCCAATGCCATGAGCTGCCACTTTCTTTAACAGTCTCTGGTGCGGTACTCTATCAAAAGCCTTACTAAAGTCTAAATAAACAATATCGAATTCTTTATCGTGATCAACAGCCTCAAAAGCTTTACTGAAGAAGGTTAATAAATTAGATAGGCAGGAACGGCCCCTCGTGAATCCATGCTGGGTATCATTAATCAAATTATGGTTATCTAGATGGCTTCTAATAATATCAGCTATAATTGACTCTAGTAATTTGCCTACAATTGAGGTCAGGCTTATTGGGCGGTAGTTTGACGGTAGTGACTTGTCCCCTGCTTTAAAAATAGGAATTACATTAGCCATCTTCCACATATCAGACACTACACCTGTTTGAAGAGATAAATTAAAAATGTTAGATATTGGTTCACAGAGTTCCATTTTGCATTCCTTAAGAACCCTTGCAAAAAGCTCATCAGGACCAGGCGATTTATTTTGTTTCAGTCGGTCCAGCTGTTTCATAATCATTTCGCTAGTGACTGTGATATTACATAATTTATCTTCTTCTGGGCCTCTGTAAAAATTAATTACTGGGATATTATTAATGTCTTCCTGTGTGAAAACCGAGAGAAAATAATTATTAAAAATAGAGCACATATCATTCTCCTTGTCAGTAAGATGCCCAAAGTTATTTTTAAGGGGACCTATCTTATCCCTAACTTTTTTTCTATAAACCTGGAAAAAACTTTTTGGGTTAGTTTTTGAATCCCTAGCAACTTTAATTTCATAGTCCCGTTTAGCTTTTCTTATTCCTTTTTAACGTCCCTCTTAATGTCAGTATACTGATTTATAGATGACCCTCACCTCTTTTATGCGCCTATAAATTCCTTTCTTCTGCCCTAAAAGATATTTGAGCCTATTATTCATCCATTTTGGGTCATTTCTACTTGATCTAATTTCTTTATACGGGATAAATGTTCTTTGGGCAGCCTGTATAGTGTTAAGAAAACTGTCATATTGATACCTCTCTTCTTCACCCCAGTCCACAGTTGATAAGTGTTCTCTAAGTCCATTATAATCTGCTAAGCGAAAATCTGGGACCATTACTGAATTATCCCTACTATCATACATCCATTCAATGCTAAAGGTAATTGACTTGTGGTCGCTTGAGCCGAGTTCCTCTGTAATTTCTAAATTATTAACAAGGGTTTCCTTGCTTGCCAGAACCAAGTCAAGTAGGTTATTTCCCCTTGTAGGTTCTGTTACAAACTGCTTCAAAAAAGCAATCCTGAACTACTTCTAAAAGTCGTTAGATTCTAAATTCCCTGTCATGAAATTCCAATCAATCTGACTAAAGTTAAAGTCCACGATACTGCCTTTGTTCTGTCATAACACTACGTTTCACATACTTCCTTTACCCGTGTCATGACACTCAGTCTCAATACTTCCTTTACCCGTGTCTTGGTAAGCAGAAATCTAAAGCCAAGACAACAGTGCCTAAGTGTGCGCAATAAGGCTAACAGATTACTAGGATTTATTTCAAGAAGTATAAGCAACAGAAGTCCAAAGTTATTTTACAGCTCTATACATCACTAGTGAGACCTCATTTGGATTATGCAGCTCAGTTTTGGTCTCCTTACTACAGGATGGATATAGATTCATTGGAGAACATACAAAGAAGAATGACTAAAATGATTTACAGTATAAGAAATCTCCCGTATGAAGATAGACTTAGAGCGTTGAATCTCCACTCTCTGGAGAGACGTAGAATGAGGGAGATATCATCGAGGTGTACAAGTGATGATGGGCATAAACAAAGGAGATATTAATAAAATACTGAGGATATCGAACCAAGTAAGAACGAGAAATAACGGATTTAAATTGGATAATTTTAGATTTAGAAAGGACATAGGCAAGTACTGGTTTTCGAACAGAGTTGTAGATGCGTGGAACAATCTTCCAGTACTGTGATAGAGGCTAGGACCTTGGGTGGCTTTAAAGAGATTGGACAAATATATGAGTGGGAGGGGCTGGGTTTGATTTGTGTCGTGAGTACGGGAATAAATTTTAGGTAGTGGTGGTTTTGATAAGGACCTGCCTTGTATGGGCCAGTAGGCCTTCTGCAGTGTTCCTCCATTCTTATGTTCTTATGTGTCATGACACTCCGCGTCATTTGACATTAACACTCCAGGTTACGACACGCTTATGTTCCACACACTTCTGCAGTCCTAACTTCTTTCAGTGTCACCCGACACTGTCCCATTACACAATATCAAACACGTACGTCACACCTGTGTCACATTACACAAGATCAAATACATAGTTGGCATGACCATTCCTCGTGACACACGACACAAAATCAATACAAAGTAACTTGTCATGATCTTCCCTGTGTCACACGACACCGTCACTCTTAGTGTCACATTACACCATATCAAGCACGTACGTCACATTACACAATATCACAAAGTAACGGGATACACTCCTTACGTTCCATGACACTTCTGTCATACGACTCTCAGTATGCGGTAGTGACCAATGAGGCCAGCATAATCCTGCGAGCATCTGAAGTCAGCATACTGGGTGAGAGATACCCACACTGATCAGCAGACTGAGTAAGGTCCACAGGTAGCCAGTGAGAAACTGAGGTCAGCAGACTGGTGGTCCGTAACAGAAGCCAACGAGGAACTTCAGACGGGAAACTGAGTAACGAAGCCTGCGAGGAACTAAGTCCAGGCAGCCAGCCCAGCTGGTGTCGTCAAGTGTACCCCAGTGAAGTCGTGGTGAACACTGAGGTCGGTTCATCAGCCACAACATTGAGTGTGATGACGTCACACTGGGTACTGCAGCCGGTAACAACCGACTAGCAGCACCTCAGTGGTCAGCCAATCACCTCTCCGTTTACCCCGGTAAGGGTACGCAACAAGAATAGTGAATGGTTGTCTTTGATAAAAACCTCGGTACTCGAACAATTCGTTCCAGAACGTTATTCGAGTATCGAACGAATTTCCATAAGGAATATGTAAATTTGATTAATCCCTTTCAGACCCCCAAAATACACTTACAGCGACTTTGTGGGGTATTTTCGTATGAAACGGATTAATAAAATTTACATTACTGAGAAAAATTCGTTCGATATTCGAACAACGTTCTGGAACGATTCCAACCGAGTTCCACTGTAATTGATGGTCAGTGATGTTTTCCCAACGTTTTATCAATTTAAGAAGAACTCTGTTTACCATGGGCTCAAATTCTTGTTCAGAGTATTAGATTGTATTCTCGTTTTCTTGGTCTCATTTGACAGAATGTATGATATACTACAGAAATAGAGATGATTTTGAATGTTTACAGACTAAAAGTACCTTGAAATTGAGCTCAAAGTAGCGGAAATGTTCGATTTTGCTGATGTTCATGAGTAAACAAATCACGTTATGCGTCCAATGCACGTCAACTGGTGGGTCTAATACGCTGATATTATTTATACCAATTTTTCAATAATGCAGTAGTCTGCATAATAGTAAATCTTCTATTTTTTGTGTGAATAAAAATTCAAAATGGAAAGCAAGCGTAATATAAGAGGGGCCAGAAATGGGAGGAGCTATAGGAGAGAGAGGGAGGGGCTAGCAGAAGGAGCATTCAGTATCTGATGAGTCGTCTTGGCAGCCGGATACAAGCGGTGGCGAGAATACAATGTTGTGTAATTACGCTAATATTAGTAATAAAAATTATCTATCACATTTATTCCAACTTGATACCAGAAAAACGATAGATAATCAAGAAGCACAATAAAGACGTCAAAACTGATAAAAGACATACTATATGGAGAGGCGGAGACGGTGTTTACATCAGGACAAACACACTAACCAATTTTCTTTTTGATTGACTGTTATCACTAATCTTCTTAGGCCACACGGTGACTTATTTATACAAATAATATAAAAAAATCACCCAAAAATGCGAAGAAACACGAAATAGTTTACAGTGAAGTTCAGCTGTGATTTGGACTGAGCGACACCTGCTGGGAGACTGACGACATGTTCTGGCAGGTCGTGTTCGTTAGGTCGAGTGCCGAGCAAACGGTCGACTATCGAGCTATTTTTTACTGAGAAAAGCGCTCGAGTACGGAGCTGTTCGAATACCGAGGTTCCACTGTACTAGGTACAAGAAGGAAAAAGCACACGAGAAAAGACACAAATAATCCGAACACAGGAAAGAGGAGCTTACGACGACGTTTCGGTCTGACTTGGACCATTTACAAAGTTTCACTATGTGAAATGGTCCAAGTCGGACCGAAACGTCGGGAAGTTTCTCTCTCCTATATGCGGGTTATCAGTGTATTGTTCCAGTCACGATATTGTGCCTTTTTGTTCTTTATGTCAAAAGACGCACGAAATATCTGAAGCCTTTATTATAAGGTTTCGCTCCCGGAAAGCTTAATCGAAATGTCGATCTTATAAGATGAAACCTTTATTACAAAATTTCGCTCACGGAAACTTGATCGAAATATGGATATAAGAAGAGCATACGTTATTATATCAGTGTCAGAAACAAAGAGTAAGATCATACAATGCTTTCCTTTCTTTTAAATCACAGAATAACCCATACGGTTACAATAATAATAATGTTAAATTACTCGACTGAACCTCAATAAGACCCAAACGTATATATATATATATATATATATATATATATATATATATATATATATATATATATATATATATATATATATATATATATATATATATATATATATATATATATATATATATATATATATATATATATATATATATTGAATTCATTTATAATTAATAAAATTTGGGAAGAATTTAATGATAAATGGACTAATCTTAATTCTTGGGAAGAGTTTCAGGTCCTTTCTTATTTCCTCTTCACAGAGTCGTGAATGTTACGCTACTGTAGGTGTAGTCTTTGTTATTGTGATGTGACTGTGAGTGTAGTCTCGCCCTTATATAAGCCTTCTTGCATGTTTTCCTGTTATAGTTCCTTGATAATGTGAGTAGTCACAAAGCGCTTGGAATTCCTCTATATTTTTCATAGTGGTTGTCTTGCATATATATATATATATATATTTTTGCATACTAATAAACAAGAATAAGAACTAGTAAGAAAATAGAAGCCAGAGGGGTATGTATATATATGCTTGTACATGTATGTGTAGTGTGACCTAAGTGTAAGTAGAAGTCCGAGGGACTGATTACCTCATCTTTTGTATATAGTTCTACTCTTCATATTATGTCCTAGAATTTTGTATTGATAAAGCCACTGGATGGCGAAACGTTTACTATAAAGATACCCAGATGTTGCACATGTGTCTTAATTTTACCGACGATGATACTTTTCAACTACTCCCAACAGAAACGCAAAACATCACCTAACAGAAGCTTAACATCATCCAACAGAAGCCTAATAACAGTAGGTCAAGAACATTTATTTGTCACTCCCCTTTTCATGCATATATTGAACAAGCTTATGAACCACTCCACAACTATGGCTCTATCTGCTTTTAGCATTTCTTCCTGACTGGCACATAATTTCCATCTGCTTCTCCTTGGGCTTGCGCCTACATGAACTACACAATATTGGGGTTGTCCATGGTGATATTCACGCAGCTAACGTGATGGTCACCCTCCCTCAGAACCCCCTAGATCATGTACAAGATATAATTGTCTTTCTTGACGATGCTGGCAGTGACAAGCCCAGTATGTCATATTGCCCAACAAAGGGTGGAGCATCTTTCCGAATCTCTGGACGTCTGAGGCAGAGGTGCAAGTTCCATCAAACATTATCTCGGCTGACATCCCCGGAAAGACGAATCAGGGCCTCTGTAGTGAGGGACGACAGCCCGAAGTCAATGAGGAATACTTCTACATGATCTAGGGGGTTCTGAGGGAGGGTGATCATCACGTTAGCTGCGTGAATATTACCATGGACAACCCCAATATTGTGTAGTTCATGTAGGCGCAAGCCCAAGGAGAAGCAGATGGAAATTATGTGCCAGTCAGGTAGTTCAAATTGACGAAAGGCATCATGTGCCCCTACAGGTGATCACTAAGGCAGGGGGGTCGTAACACACGGCTAAGAGACCTACTGTCCTATACAAGGCCGGTACATTCAAAAGACATTACTAAAGTGTGCAAACAGATAAAATAATAAAAGGTATATAAATAAAAGGCACATAAATAAAGTAAAAATGTTTATAAATACAGAGGATACAAATAAGCAATAAATACATGAGGATACAAATAAGCAATAAAGGTTAGTGAAACAAACAGGGACCAGGAGGAGTACCGTTGTTTTTCTTCTTATGCTGAAGTTGCTGGCAGAGACAAGCGCAGAGATGATAATGAAAACGAAGACAATGGATGTGAGTTAGATCGGAGCAACCTCGAGGCTTGATCAAAGAGGATCAAGCCAAATTCGTGCATCACCTCGTACAAGGTCAGGGGATCATCGTTACCAGACCAAGACATCCTCTGGGCCACCTCCTGAGCGTCTGTCATCCTTCTCAACATAGGGTAGAGCATCCTCCCGAATCTATTGACGTCGGTGGCGGGAGTGCGAGTCTTGTCAAACATTTCCAGGAAAATATCTCGGTTGACATCCCCTGGAAGACGATCCAGCATCTCTGTTGTGAGGGACGAGAACCCTAAATCAATAAGGAATACTTCTACACGATCGAGGGGGTTCTGAGGGAGGGTGACCATCACATTAGATGCGTGAATATCACCATGTACAACCCCTACATTGTGTAGCTCGTGTAGACGCAAGCCTAATGAGAAGCAGATGGAAATCATGTACCAGTTAGAAAGGCGAAATTGACGGAATGCATCTTTTAGAGTCATCTGTCCCATACAGGTGATCACTAAGGCAGGGGGATCATAACACATGGCTAAGAGACGGGGAGTTCCTCCTACACCGTCCAGCATCTTCAAGAAAAACAACTCTTTCTTGAACATTCTACGAGGACACGACTCCTTCATCACCTTTAGGATGGCTTTGCTTCCTTCCCAGGGGATGCGCCCCACAACACCGTAGTAACCTTCACCGATAACATCCTGCTGGGACACAAGGACCTCCAGATGTTCTTGGGACAGAATACTCATTATCTCTGTAATGAATCGGGAAAAAATCTTCAGTTCAAGTGGCAAGAAAATCAACGACAGGTACTGTATAACAATGACATGCAAGACACTGTTATTATTTAGTTCCAGCCAGTCAGGAAACGTGTGGCTTTTAATACAGGATAACGAAGGACGAGTATATATATAGGTGTCAGGAGTCAGGTGGTAACCGAGAGAGGGGACAGTGGTAGTAGTACATTTGTGGTGAGATGGGTAGGGTTTCAGAAGGACCTGTCAATATCATGTTGCAGTGGTCTTCAGAATGGGTGATATCCTGTTGATCAGCAATTTAGATATTGTATTACTTAAGGATTTTTGATGGATAGTGTTGCTAACAGCAATTAAGGCATCCTATATACACTTTCGTGCTGAGATTCATTAATAGGATTATGCTGTATTAATGTTGGTAGAATTAAATAAAATTATGCTCATTAAGGTGGCTTCTAATAGTATCGCTATAACTGATTCTAATAGTTTGCCTAATATTAACGTCAGGCATGGAAAAATAAACACTTAAGCAGTATAATGTGATCTTTTATTGACAACGTTTTGCCCACAACAAGGAACTTAGCCGCTTACAAGCTGAGTGGAACAGTCTGCCTAGTAGGGTCATTGAAGCTAGGACCTTGGGTAGTTAACATAAGAACATAAGAAAGGAGGAACACTGCAGCAGGCCTGTTGGCCCATACTAGGCAGGTCCTTCACAATCCGTCCCACTAACAGAATATTTGCTCAACCCAATTTTCAATGCTACCCAAGAAATAGGCTTTGACAATTCTACCCACTCATGCGCGAGCCCCACTCAAATCCAACCCCTCTCACTCATGAATTTATCCAACCTAAATTTGAAACTACCCAAGGTCTTAGCTTCAATAACCTACTAGGCAGACTGTTCCACTCATCAACTACCCTATTTCCAAACCAATACTTTCCTATATCCTTTCTAAATCTAAACTTATCTAACTTGAATCCATTATTGCGGGTTCTCTCTTGGAAGATATCCTCAAGACCTTATTTATATCCCCTTTGTTAATACCCATTTTCCACTTGTATACCTCGATCATGTCTCCCCTCATTCTACGTCTTACAAGTGAATGTAATTTTAGGTCTTCAATCTTTCTTCGTAAGGAAGATTTCTAATGCTATGTATTAATTTAGTCATTCTACGCTGAATGTTTTCTAACGAATTTATGTCCATTCTGTAATATGGAGACCAGAACTGAGCTGCGTAATCTAGGTGAGGCCTTACTAATGATGTATAAAGCTGTAATATAACCTCTGGACTTCTGTTGCTAACACTTCTTGATATAAATCCCAGTAATCTATTTGCCTTATTACGTACGCTTAGGCATTGCTGTCTTGGTTTAAGGTTGCTGCTTACCATCACCCCCAAGTCCTTCTCGCAATCTGTATGGCTAAGTTCTACGTTATTTAACTTATAAGTGCTTGGGTTATGGACACTCCCGAGCTTCAGAACCTTGCATTTATCATTGAACTGCATCTGCCACTTTTCTGACCACGAATTAAGTTTGTCTAAATCTTCCTGAAGTTCTATGACATCTATGTTTGAATCAATTATCCTACCTATCTTCGTGTCGTCGGCGAATTTGCTCATATCACTAGTAATTCCCTCATCAAGGTCATTGATATATATTATAAATAACAATGGGCCTAAGACTGATCCCTGTGGAACACCACTTGTTACCAGTCCCCATTCGGATTTAACCCCATTTATGCACACTCTCTGCTTCCTATAGGTGAGCCATGACTCGATCCATGACAGCACTTTTCCCCCCAAAGCCATGAGCTGCCACTTTCTTTAACAGTCTCTGGTGCGGTACTCTATCAAAGCCTTACTAAAGTCTAAATAAACAATATCGAATTCTTTATCGTGATCAACAGCCTCAAAAGCTTTACTGAAGAAGGTTAATAAATTAGATAGGCAGGAACGGCCCCTCATGAATCCATGCTGGGTATCATTAATCAAATTATGGTTATCTAGATGGCTTCTAATAATATCAGCTATAATTGACTAGTAATTTGCCTACAATTGAGGTCAGGCTTATTGGGCGGTAGTTTGACGGTAGTGACTTGTCCCCTGCTTTAAAAATAGGAATTACATTAGCCATCTTCCACATATCAGACACTACACCTGTTTGAAGAGATAAATTAAAAATGTTAGATATTGGTTCACAGAGTTCCATTTTGCATTCCTTAAGAACCCTTGCAAAAAGCTCATCAGGACCCGGCGATTTATTTTGTTTCAGTCGGTCCAGCTGTTTCATAATCATTTCGCTAGTGACTGTGATATTACATAATTTATCTTCTTCTGGGCCTCTGTAAAAATTAATTACTGGGATATTATTAATGTCTTCCTGTGTGAAAACCGAGAGAAAATAATTATTAAAAATAGAGCACATATCATTCTCCTTGTCAGTAAGATGCCCAAAGTTATTTTTAAGGGGACCTATCTTATCCCTAACTTTTGTTCTATAAACCTGGAAAAAACTTTTTGGGTTAGTTTTTGAATCCCTAGCAACTTTAATTTCATAGTCCCGTTTAGCTTTTCTTATTCCCTTTTTAACGTCCCTCTTAATGTCAGTATACTGATTTATAAGATGACCCTCACCTCTTTTTATGCGCCTATAAATTCCTTTCTTCTGGAAATAAATGGTATAAAATACCGACACAATGGAAAAATAAACACATAAGCAGTATAATGTGATCCTTTATTGACAACGTTTCGCCCACGCAGTGCTTTATCGAATCACAGACAGATCTACCTGGAAAATGAGCAACATAGAGATATATATAGGGTACAGTCAGGTGGAGAATGTGGGTCAGATGGAGAAAGCTGCATGTGAGTCTTAAAAGTAGTGTGAAACATAGTGTGACAAAGGACCTGCAGTGTACCATTCTTGAGTTCTAGGTGGGATAGCGTTGAAGAAGTTTCTTGGCAAAGTTCAGCTATGTTTAAAGCGTTGTTCTGGTTAAAGTTGTTGGACATACAGATGAGTGATGATTCTAGGATTCTTCGGTATTGCGTGTTGTCTTCTCTGGCGATGAGTCTTGCGTTCTGTAGTTGATTAAATGGTTGTTAATTTCGGTGTTGAACACAGGCATTTCTTGAGTCGTCAGATCTGCCTGCGTACTGGTGTTCTGAAATGCGTGTTTGTAGGTCTCTGGATGTTTCGCCAACGTATAATTTGCTGCAGCCATTACAAGGGATTGTGTATACCCTGCGGGTTGAGCTTTTCTGTCTGTTACTGGTAATGTCCTTAATGGTGGTGGATGTGGAGGTGGATACTCGGAATGAGGTCTTAGAAAAATGTTGGAAACTTGTTTGGAAATGGAGTTGGTGGGA
>WNWK01027162.1:0-26576 GCA_009830355.1 Cherax destructor
GGCATCATCATCTTCATCATCATCATCATTAGTAGTGGCCAGGCATTATGAATGTGTGTATATTTATTTATTTATTTATTTATTTATTTATTTATTTATTTATTTATTTATTTATTTATTTATTTATTTATTTATTTATATGAATTAAATAATCCTGAAAACTGCTTAACCCTTTCAGGGTCGACAGGCCCTCTCCCAAACTCAGCTTCTCAAGGTTGCAAATGTTTCAGCTACCAAAATTTTAGCTATTTCGCTAGAATTCCATTTGTTCTATCAACTGAGTACAAGAAACCGCCAATTTAGCGATTTGAACTATCCAATAAAGTGGTCAAAATTGGCAATTTGGCCAATTTCACACAACAGATCGCAGCTGAGGAAATTGCTTCAGAGGAGGAACAGAGATGGGAGAATGTCCTTCTTCAGCAATTAACCCTTTGAGGGTCGGTCCCATACTAGTACGTCAGTGCAGCCAGGGTCGGTCACATCTGACGCCTAAATTCTAGTGCCTTCAAATCTGGTGGAAGAAAGCTGGCAGGCCTACATATGAAAGAATGGGTTTCGTGGTCATTGCAGTATAAAAATCCTGAAGCACGCAGTCATAATGAGAAAAAAAACTCTGACGTTTTTAGTTTAAAACAGGGACTTTCAGGTGTATTTTCCTATGGTATTTGTGGTTGTATTCTGGTTTCTTGGTCTCATGCGATAGAATGGAAGATATACTATAGAAATGGTGATGATTTTGATTGGTTTACGATGACAAGTACCTTGAAACTGAGCGCAAAGTAACGAAAATGTTCGATTTTTGTCGATGTTCAAGAGTAAACAAATCACACCATGCGTCCAATAAAATCAACTGGCATGTCAAATATTCTTGACAAGTGCACTGATATTATTTATACCATTTCTAAATGATCAGTTGAATACATAACAATAAATCTTCTATTTTTTTGTGAGAATAAAATTCAAAATCGAAAGCAAAAGTAATGTAAAAGGGGCCTTAAGACGTGACTAATGAACAGAAAAGATGTTTTTAGTGCCATGAATGTCTGCATTGTTTATTCTGGACCCTATTTTGAAATTGGCACGCTTGAAATTTGTGAAATTGGCCAAATTGCCATTTTCTGACCACTATTTTGGGTAGTTGCAATTGGTAAATTGACAGTTTCTTGTACTCAATCGATAGAAGAAATGGAGTTCTAGCGAAATAGCTATAATTATAGTAGACAGAAACATTGAAATTTGCAAAATAGGGCTCAAAGTGGGTGAAACCGCCGATGATGCGTAAATGTCATCGATACCACTAAATTACGAGCATAACTCCGTTAGTTTTCCATCAAATTTCATAATTTTGGTGGCGTTATGATCGGAAAAAGATTCTCTATCAGTTCATAAGAAAAAATAATTTTTTTTTTTTTTGAAAATTTTTCGACCCTGAGAACAAGTTCGGGAGAGGGCCTCTACCCTCAAAAGGTTAAGGACATGTTTGCAAAGTGGAGTGAGTTGCAAAGTTTTGTCGAGAAATATCACCCTAACAAAGCTGTTGCAAACCATGTCTGCAACATGTTCAATAACAATGCCTTGTCCCATTTTAAGCAAATCTTAAAGAGATGCAGAAACAGCCCCCTCTGAACAAATTTTTGTGCGACAGGGGTCCAGTGCCAGTAAAAGACAAAGAAGGAAGTAACCTAGGATAGGGACTTGATACCTGAAGTCTTTATGGAGGGGATTCCCTTCCAACCAATAACCTCTCCTCCTCTCTCCCCTCCTTGTGTCTTCCATACTCCAACAAGAGTCTTCAATAAAGGTAAAAGTGATATTAAATATTCATTTATCCATTTCATTAGTCATTTATATTTATTTCTCAATGTTTTCTGTATGTAAAACTATAGTTATTATCTATAAAATATATATTTTTTAATATTTTGGGTGTCTGGAACGGATTAATTGGATTTACATTATTCCTTATGGAAAATATTGCTTCAGTTTTCATCAAATTCAGTTTTCATCAGACTTTCTGGAACGAATTAATGACGAAAACCAAGGTTCCACTGTATCTAAACAGCCTATATATCTCTCTCATTTTCAGTTACTCTAGCAAGGTGTCAGTGTTTGTCCTCAGTGTGGATGGTTTCAATCTTTTTCAGAATTTTCATTATATTAGGTGCATCAAAGATGGTTAGTTTTTTTAAAACACTGATCACCTAGAGGAATTATACCACAACTATATTTAGTTTGCAAGATATCTATAGGGTAGATTTGAATATTTTTTCTAACCATTTCTATATGCTGTGTTATACATACTGCCTTTGTAATAAGCTAGAAATACAATTTTTTACTATTTGCAATTAAAGTCTTTATACATTATATACGAAATAAAGCTTAGCACAGTATTAATACTAACTCAAATTAACCTTTTGCTGCTGTTGTGACCCCTAAAATTAAAAGTCCCGTCAGTATTGCAGTTTAAAAAATGATCTTAATGGCAGATAATCTTTATCTGAAGGTTATGACACCAAAAATGCAAACTCTAATAGAAAACTTATGGAATTATGTAGATGTGAAGTTGGCAGTCTGGGCGTTAGTTACACATCAGTACTTTCGCCCACTTTGAGGCTTATTTTAGGCCAGTTCCACTACTAGCTAACTATGTTGCTAGTATGCATTCCATTCTATCAATTAAGGGCAACAAACTAGCCATTCATCTGTAAGAACTATCCTATAAAGTGCACAGAAGTCAATAATCCAGCCAATTTTACGCAAAATTCAACAAATCCCAATTTAAAAATAAAGCCCAAAATAAACATTATAGGTATTCCAACCACTAACGCAACCTTTCCTCTCTTCTTTAACCCCTTAACTGTCCAAACATAGATCTACATTAGTACCGCTAGTGCTCCAAACACAGATCAATGTTTTATTTTTCTGCCTTCAAATTTGGTGCGATAGGCCTGAGCGGCCTAGACATGAGAGAATGAGTCTGCGCACTCAGTGTGTGCAGTATGAAAAAAATCAGGGACCCCATGGTACCGCATGGTAGCACCAGTTAGTTTCAGCACCATCTTGGGTGAACATCATAGCAAGCCCCCGTGATTTACTCACGCCTCGTCGTATTACCACTCTCATATTCACGGAAAGTGTTCCAGTTTGCAAGTTTAGTGGATTTGACACCAATGTGGCCACTACTGTAATGATCAAGGAATTAGAGAAAATATTGATGATAACCCAGATGACCCTCAGCCCATCACCTCTTGTGTGGACACACCAGACCCTCAGCCCAGCACCTCCGGGGTGGCCAGTGTGGCCACACTAGACCCTCACCCCAGCACCTCTGGGATGGCTATTGTTATTTCCCAAAGGCAACTATTTATTATTTATTTATTAACACATCGGCCGATTCCCACCAAGGCAGGGTGGCCCGAAAAAGAAAAACTTTCATCATCATTCACTCCATCACTGTCTTGCCAGAGGGGTGCTTTACACTACAGTTATAAAACTGCAACATTAACACCCCTCCTTCAGAGTGCAGACACTGTACTTCTCATCTCCAGGACTCAAGTCCGGCCTGCAGGTTTCCCTGAATCCCTTCATAAATGTTACTTTGCTCACACTCCAACAGCACGTCAAGTATTAAAAACCATTTGTCTCCATTCACTCCTATCAAATACGCACACGCATGCTTGCTGGAAATCCAAGCCCTCGCACACAAAACCTCTTTTACCCCTCCCTCCAACCTTTCCTAGGCCGACCCTACCCCGCCTTCCCTCCACTACAGATTTATACACTCTCGAGGTCATTCTGTTTCGTTCCATTCTCTCTACATGTCCGAACCACCTCAACAACCCTCCTCAGCCCTCTGGATAATAGTTTTGGTAATCCCGCACCTCCTCCTAATTTCCAAACTACGAATTCTCTGCATTATATTCACACCACACATTGACCTCAGACATGACATCTCCACTGCCTCCAGCCTTCTCCTCGTTGCGACATTCATCACCCATGCTTCACACCCATATAAGAGTGTTGGTATAACTATACTCTCATACATTCCCTCTTAACTTCCATGGACAAAGTTCTTTGTCTCCACAGACTCGAAGTGCACCACTCACCCTTTTCCCTCATCAATTCTATGATTCACCTCATCCTTCATAGACCCATCTGCTGACATGTCCACTCCCAAATATCTGAATACATTCACCTCCTCCATACTCTCTCCCTCCAATCTGATATCCAATCTTTCATCACCTAATCTTTTTGTTATCCTCATCACCTTACTCTTTCCTATATTCACTTTCAATTTTCTTCTTTTACATACCTTACCAAATTCATCCACCAACCTATGCAACTTCTCTTCAGAATCTCCCAAAAGCACAGTGTCATCAGCAAAAAGCAACTGTGACAACTCCCACTTTGTATTTGATTCTTTGTCTTTTAACCCCACACCTCTTGCCAAGACCCTCGCATTCACTTCTCTTACAACCCCATCTATAAATATATTAAACAACCACGGTGACATCACACATCCCTGTCTAAGGCCTACTTTTACCGAGAAATAATCTCCCTCTCTCCTACACACTCTAACCTGAGCCTCACTATCCTCATAAAAGCTCTTCACTGCTTTCAGTAACCAACCTCCTATTCCATACACCTGCAACATCTGCCACATTGCCACTCTATCATATGCCTTTTCCAAATCCATAAATGCCACAAAAACCTCTTTACCCTTATCCAAATACTGTTCCCCTATATGTTTTACTGCAAACACTTGGTCTACACACCCCCTACCTTTCCTAAAGCCACCTTGTTCATCTGCTATTCTGCTCTCCGTCTTACTCTTAATTCTTTCAATAATAACTCTACCATACACTTTACCTGGTATACTCAACAGACTTATTCCCCTATAATTTTTGCACTCTCTTTTGTCCCCTTTGCCTTTATACAAAGGAAAAATACACGCTCTCTGCCAATCCCTAGGTACCTTACCCTCTTCCATACATATATTAAATAATAGCACCAACCACTCCAAAACTATATCTCCGCCTGCTTTTAACATTTCTACCTTTATCCCATCAATCCCAGCTGCCTTACCCCTTCATTCTACCCACTGCCTCACGAACTTCCCCCACACTCACAACTGGCTCTTCCGCACTCCTACAAGATGTTATTCCTCCTTGCCCTATACACGATATCACAGCTTCCCTGTCTTCATCAACATTTAACAACTCCTCAAAATATTCCCTCCATCTTCCCGATACCTCTAACTCTCCATTTAATAACTCTCCTCTCCTATTTTTAACTGTCAAATCAATTTGTTCCCTAGGCTTCCTCAACTTATTAATCTCACTCCAAAACTTTTTCTTATTTTCAACAAAATTTGTTGATAACATCTCACCCATTCTCTCATTTGCTCTCTTTTTACATTGCTTGATCACTCTCTTAACCTCTCTTTTTTTCTTCATATACTCTTCCCTCCTTGCATCACTTCTACTTTGTAAAAACCTCTCATATGCTAACTTTTCTCCTTACAACTCTCTTTACATCATCATTCCACCAATCGCTCTTCTTCCCTCCCGCACCCACTTTCCTGTAACCACAAACTTCTGCTGAACACTCTAACACTACATTCTTTAACCTACTCCATACATCTTCGACCCCATTGCCTACACTCTCACTAGCCCATCTATCCTCCAATAGTTGTTTATATCTTACCCTAACTGCCTCCTCTTTTAGTTTATAAACCTTCACCTCTCTTACTTACTGCTTCTATTATCCTTGTATCCCATCTACCTTTTACTCCCACTTTAGCTACAACTAAAAGTGATCTGATATATCTGTGGCCCTCTATAAACATGTACATCCTGAAGTCTACTCAACAGTCTTTTATCTACCAATACATAGTCCAACAAACTACTGTCATTACGCCCTACATCATATCTTGTATACTTATTTATCCTCTTTTTCTTAAAATATGTATTACCTATAACTAAACCCCTTTCTATACAAAGTTCAATCAAAGGGCTCCCATTTTCATTTACACCTGGCACCCCAAACTTACCTACCACACCCTCTCTACATGTTTCTCCTACTTTAGCATTTAGGTCCCCTACTACAATTACTCTCTCACTTGGTTCAAAGGTTCCTATACATTCGCTTAACATCTCCCAAAATCTCTCTCTCTCCTCTACACTCCTCTCTTCACCAGGTGCATACATGCTTATTATAACCCACTTTTTGCATCCGACCCTTATTTTAATCCACATAATCCTTGAATTTACACATTTATATTCCCTCTTCTCCTTCCATAACTGGTCCTTCAACATTATTGCTACCCCTTCCTTAGCTCTAACTTTCTCAGATACTCCTGACTTAATCCCATTTATTTCTTCCCACTGAAACTCGCCTACAAAGGCAACTACGCAAGAGAAATTATCATTTTCCCGTGGTTTTGGTGTTGACGATAGTGAAAGTTATATAAGTGACGATGAGATCGATTTTAAGCCCATAGATGATTCGTCAAGTGATAGTGATATACATTATTCCCCAGTGAAGCGTACTTTTAGGCGTCGTTGCCTACGTTCAGGCAGTGTGCCATATGCAGTCCGCATATGGCCACTGATAGTGATACTGATCATGAAGGAGAATATGCAGGGATGGAGGAGGAGGAGGTGGTGGTGGTGGTGGCGGGTGACAGGTGCCTGGGCCGCATGGCTCGGTGGGTGGGCAGACAAAGGACAGCCTGGCACCCCCTCAACCATGTACTGCCTCCACTCCCGTCCCTCCTCCTGCTCCCCCATGCCACAGGTCCACCCTGCACCACAAGACCGTGAATGGAACTGGACAGAAAGTGCACCATTCGTGCCACATGCTTGCAATTCTGATGCCAGTGGAAGTGGTATCATGCCAGAATGTCCCATCACGAATGCATCTACAGAGTTAGACTATTTCCAACTATACTTTGATGAGTCTATAATGAACTTGATTGTCACCCAGACCTACAATTACTACCGCTATACAATGGATAACACAGATGTTGCAGAATCGTCACGGCTGCGCAGGTGGAAAGATACAACTGTGGCCGAAATGTATTTATTTTTTGGCACTGTCATGCTTATGCCACATACATATAAGCACAATATAGCACAGTACTGGTCCACAGACTACTTCATCAGTACTCCAGTCTTCCGTGACCTCCTTCCCTGCAACAGATTCACTCTGTTGCTACGAATGTTGCACTTCTCAGACAGGAATATGCCCAATAGAAATGACATTCTATACAAAATCCGGGAAGTGTTCATGTATCTGAAGCAAAAATTCAGTGCCTACTTTTATCCATTCAAGAACATTGTTGTTGACGAGGCCTCGATTCTGCTCAAGGAATGACTGTCATTCAAACAATATATGAAAAGCAAACGTAATCGCTTTGGTATAAAACTCTTTGTTGTGTGTGACTGTGAGACTGGTATTGTGTTGGATGTCATTATCCACACAGGGAAAAATACACTTGATGATACAAGGCGGATGTTGGGTATTTCCGGTGATGTTGTTTGCAAGATGATGGAGCCATACCTTGGTAAGGGTCATACATTGTGCACAGACAACTGGTATACAAGCCCTATGCTCGTTGATTTCCTCCGTGTGAACAATACAGATACAGTGGACCCCCGAGTTTCGGTCATAATTCGTTCCAGAATGCTGTTCAAGTGCCATTACCGAACGAATTTGTTCCCATAAAAAATAATGTAAAGTAGGTTCGTTTCAGACCCCAAAAAAATTCACTTACAAAAGCACTTACAATATTACACTTACATAATTGTTCGAGTTGGGAGGTGATCGAAGCTTGGGGGTCCACTGTATATGTGGAACAGTGAGAAGAAACAGTAAACATATGCCAAGGTTCACTGGAGGCAGTGCTGAAGGTGCAGTACAAGAGTCTAATGCCAATGACATGATGGTACTGACGTGGCATGACAAACGGAACGTGATGTTGCTGTCAACGATACACAGAAATGAGATGGTACAAAGTAAACAGGGACACCAATGAACGTATCGTAAAGCCAGCTTCTGTCATTGACTATACGAACAATATGCGACTAGTCGTCAAGTGTGACATGCAAATAGGGTTCATTGATTGTTTGCGTAGGAGTCGCAAGTGGTACATGAAAGTTTTTTCCACCTTGTAGACATTGCAATGCTCAATGCCTTCAACATGTACGAAATAAAGACTGGGAAGTGACAATGCTATGCGTAATTCACCCTCAGTGTCATAAAGCAGATAGTAAAAAAGTATAGAACCACACCTGTACCTGTCCCTCAACAGTGACCTGTCCCCCCACCACAACCACAGGGGGAAGTGCCAGACCGAATACTCCCTAACTGTCACTGCCTGATACAGATACCGTCTACCCCAAAGAAGAAGTATTCTCAGAAAAAGTGTGTTGTGTGTGCTAACACTGCAAAACGACCCCAACTGCAAAAAGACACACGATTCATGTGTCAGCAATGTGGGGTGGCACTCTGTATGAATCCATGCTTCATGGAGTATCATACAATGCTGGAGTTCTAGAAACATAACTGGGACCTGTAAATACCTTGTATATATTTGTAGACAATAGTATGTGATTGAACCAGGTGTACAAATTCATCTATCAGTGTAAACATGTGTGTTTATGATAGTATGATTACTAATTCTGTACCAAACATTTGTGTCTCAACAACAATTAGCTATGAAATCAAAAGATCTGCAACAAAGCATAATTCTCATAACATAAAAACTACGAAAATTACAAAAGAATTAAAAAAAACGATAAATCTTTAACATTTCTGCAAGCGGCAGTGCTCCATGTTGCCGACACCTGAGCATTCAATGCCAACTTCGCGAGCTTATATCTCAGTAAGTATTGACCCTAAAAAAATCTTTTTTTATTTTATAATGTGTAGAATAATGCCCACTTCATTTAAAAAAAAAAACAATTTTTTTTTCAAAATATGTACAGTAGACCCTTATTTAGCACGACTTTATGTTGCGCATTTTGGGTATTACGCGATTGAAGAATTGCGGCACATTTTTATCTAACACAACGTAAACCTTATATTACGCGATTCACTGGAGGGGAAAAATTTTGAGTACGCGGTCGCCTGCGGTGGGTTAAACCATTGAGTCAGTGGGGGAGTCCTAGTGCTATCCCCAGCCACCCTCACCCACCCATGCATCCCTCCTAGCGTTCAGTTTGGTTCGTACACGTGCAGGACAACAATAAACGGGAAGATCGCTGTGTTTATTACATACATTTTCTCATTTTCACTGCATTTTGATAAATCTGCCAAGCAATCATGGCACCCAGTAAGCATACAAGTGTTCCAGCAAGTGATAAGAAAAGGTTTAAGCGTTCAAGTCTAGGAATTACCAAGAAAATCGAGATATTAGATAAGCTTAAGAGTGGCTCACGTGTGGTGGATATAGTGAGGGCCTATGGCCTTAATGAAGCGTCAGTTCGTACAATTAGGAAGAATGAGGCGAATATACGAGCTTGTGTAATAAATAACCCAAAATGTGACCTCATGAAAAGAATGACACGTAGGTCCCAACAAGTAAATAAAACAGAAAACTTGTTGCTTAAGTGGATCGAACAGAAAACAAAGAAAGGTGCACCACTTAATTTCATCTTAATTAGGGAAAAGGCATTACAGTTGTTTAAAGCAGTGTGTGACAAGGAAGAAAGGCCTGAAAATGAGTGTGTGTTTAGCGCAGGCTGGTTTCACAACTTTAAGTTGCATAATAAGTTGCATAATATTAAGTTTTCTGGTGAAAGTGCTTCAGCTGATCATACAGCAGCAATTAATTTCCCTGCTGAATTTCAGGAACTTATTTCTGAGGGTGGCTATAAGCCACAGCAAGTGTTTAATGCTGACGAGACAGGTGTTTTCTGGAAGAAAATGCCAACGCGAACTTATATTAGTCAGCAAGAGAAAAGTGCACCGGGCTTCAAGGCAGCAAAAGATCGCTTCACCTTGCTCCTTTGCGGTAATGCATCAGGTGATTTCAAGTGTAAGCCCATGGTTATTTACCGCTCTAAGACTCCTCATGCTTTGAGAGGTGTGGATAAAAACACCTTACCAGTAATTTGGAGGTCAAACAAGTCAGCATGGATGACAGAGGACATATTTATTGACTGGTTTAAGCATCACTTTATTCCTGAAGTCAAGTTTTACCTACACAGCAAGAACCTTGCATTCAAGGCTCTCTTCATTCTTGATAATTCCCGTACTCATCCACAAGCTTTGCTGGATGTGACCCCACATATAAAAGTTGTATTTTTACCTCCAAATACAACATCTCTGATACAACCACTGGATCAGGGAGTTATTCAGACATTCAAGTGTAACTACACAAAAAAAGTTATAAAAAAACTAGTAGCATCAATGGACTCTGACTCCAACCTGGCAGTACCAAGCTTCTGGAGAAAATTTAACATTGCAGATGCCATCAGCTATGCTAGAAGTGCATGGAATGAAGTGCCCCAATCAACATTAAATGCAGGCTGGGGAAAGTTATGGCCTTCTGTAGTTAATTGTTTCACTGGTTTTCCCTTGCTTGAGAGTCAGGTTCAGGAAATTGTTCAGCTGGCAAGGAGATTACCAGGTGATGGTTTTGAAGATATGAATGAAGATGATGTGAATGAACTCTTAGAAGATAATGATGAAGACATGAGTCCAGAGGAAATGTTGGCAGAGTTCGATGCACAGATACAAGGGAGGGAGATAACAGAAGAAGATGAAGAAGAACCTGAAGAAAAAAAGTTAACACTGCAGCAGTTACGTGAGCAGTTCCATGTTGCTGCTAAACTAGCAGACTTTTTCATTGAAGAGGACCCTGACAAAGCTAGAAGCAGGGCTGTGAACGGGTCTAGACCAGCTGATGATGCCTTACCATCAGCTGTATAATGTAATGCAGAATAAAAGAGCCCAGAGATCCATTACAGAATTTATGCACACACCAATACAACCATCGACTTCAGCACCAGGACCTCTACCATCCACTTCTACCGACAACCAACAACCATCCACCTCAGCCCAGTAGGGCCACACCATCCATATCCACTCTTCACTACCATCCACAAACATCATTACCCACAATTTAAGGTAAGAAATACTATTATTTCTATTGCATTTGTTGTCTTAAGCAGTAATATATCACGACAATGAACTACAATTACATATTAGCCTTCAATTTTTGCAAGATCTGTTGGTCTAAAAAAACTTGTTTGGCTTTTTGGGGACTCCCAGGAACATAACCCTATTTTTCCCATAAGTTCTTTTAATTATCTAACACGATTTTACCTAACACGATGTTTTCAGGACCGTAACTACCGTGCTAAATGAGGGTCTACTGTATTTGGAGTGCTGGTAGTGAAAATGTAGATCTACATTTGGACAGTTTAAAAATTAATTACATCCCCAGGCCTCTCCATTTCTTAATCTATCTTCAGCTAATAAAATATAACTCAAGAATGATTGGCCATGGTTTAAGTCAACCCAATAATTGAAGTAAACCTAGTAAAAGTTCGTAAAACAGACTGGAGGGGGTAGCAAGGCCCCTACCCTTCATTAGATAAATCATCACCAAAAATTGAGTATTTCTGCTACTTTCAGGCATTTTTCAACCCACTTTCAGTTATTGTTTTAAACCAAACACAAGGTCAGAAGTTAGTTGTTCCCATCAAGCACTGTGTGAGGCAAGATTTTTTATATTGCACACCCACTGCACAGACCCATTCTCTCAAATCTAAACCAACATTTACTGCTCACAGCATATATGAGGGTGCTGTGATTAAGATGGAGATCTACATAAGCACCACCAACCTACATAACTTACATAGCTCTATGTGAGAGACAGTGAAGGGTTAATACAGATGTGGGACTGAAGAACAAAGGATAATCCTGTAATGGAAGGAATTACATATAAAGGGTTTATTTGTATTGGTGAATCAAATTAACTACTTAATTGTTTTATTACAAATGAGAAATTATTCTCTCCAAAGCTAGAGGTATAAAACAGATAACATGAAAATTTTTGTAAGATCATTATAAAATCTTTTTATATGAATTAAAAAGTACATTCAAATATTACATGCAGGTACAAATATCATAATCCAACACAATTAACACAAAAGCTGATTTTCAGGATTTCACAGCTTATAAAAAAAAAAAAAAATACACTGTGCAGAACATAATGTAATGCATTACTAGACTTAAAGAAGGAGTATCAACAGACTCCTCAGAAACAAACACCTACTCACCAGAAGGTCCAACTGAGACAACATGGGACAGTTGCATGCTTCGTGATCATCCCCACAAAGGTCACACATTCCACCTGCAAAATTATGTAGCAAGATAAGGGATTATCATTAAATCATGATACAGCAACAAAAACATTACCATCATACTATGTAATGTGCTGCAAGAGCTGCACATTAGTATTTTAATACAGGTGCTTCTCACTTTATGCAAATGAATCTTCAATGTAAACCATGGTACGGGAGGGGATTGAACCTGCGGTGAGTGAGTCACAAAACTCCAGACCAACGCGTTAGCCAATGGGCCAGTGGCTTGAGTCATGATGATGGCTTTGAGGGGACTTGAGCTAAAGTTCGTCACGGCCATTGCATTTGTGGTCACAGTGGTGGCCCATGTTAACCTTCCTATGGTGTATATATATATACCTAGTTGGATGAATCTTACTGTAGCCAGCTGGCCCAGTGGCTAACGTGTCGGTCTGGAGTTTCCCAACTCACCGCGAGTTCAATCCCTGCCCGTATCGTGGTTTGTTTGCAATCGTGTCATTACGATTTCCTGAGTCAATCTTTAGTACAGTTTGCAAATTGCACCAATCACAACCAGAAAATGTAGTGCACATGTGGAATTACCGATACAAATGAACATCATGAACATGTATAAAGTTAGGAGAAGCCTCTATGTTTATTTTAATGGCCACAAGAGGAAAAAATCTAGTTAATGCCTGACTGACTAGGAAGGTCATTCTTAATACAGTGGTACCTCGAGTTACGATGGTCCCCAAAATCGCCCTTTTATGTAAGTTTATTTTTTTAAATGCTTTTGTAAGTATATTTTTGGGGGTGTAAAAGGACTAGTCTATTTTACATTATTCCTTATGGGGATAAATTCGTTTGGTAATGGGACTTGAACAGCATTCTCGAATGAAAAAATATCGTAACTCGAGGTACCACTGTAGTACAGTGGACCCTCGGTTAACGAATACCACGGAAATCGTACAATTATGTAAGTATAATATTGTAAGTGCTTGTGGAAGTGTATTTTTGGGGGTCTGAAATAGACTAACCTACGTGACATTATTTCTTAAGGTCGTAAATTCGTTCGGTAATGGCACTTGAGCAGGCTTCTGGGATGAAGTTTTTTCGTTAACCGAGGGTCCACTGTACTTACTTGCATTGTTCTGAGGCCTGCAGAATAATGGAAAACTAACATCTATCTTCTTATGTTTAAGTGATGGGAGATTATTTAGTGAAGTGCATTCCGAGAAAAGGCAATAATCACACTGCTAAATTGCTAAAAACAACACATACAAAAATTCTTGCTCATTACTGGCTAGAAATTGTTAAATGGTTAGAATTTTATCGAAACTTACAAGAGAAAACTTAGTTCTCAACTGATGAATTGAAATATTATGTACCATGATAATTTAAGTTTATGGCAAAAGTCATAGTTATTACATTTATTAAAGTAGGGCCAAGAATGCTTTCATTAATGTATATCATTAAAAAACAAGCATTATATTGTTAAACTTACTCTGAAAATGAGTCATTGTCACTCACAGATTTTCAAAGCTAGTATGTCTTAAAGATGCAGCTTTAACTCAACATTACTTCAACTATAATACATATACAACTTCCTTTTCTTCTATATGACTGCTTGTTTACTTCTTTATGGTACATGCTTTAAGATTTTTTCTTTATGTTGTTTGACTTTTCCTCTTCTTTACAATACATGCACTGTGCTTGAAGGTTTCTTCTGTTGTCTGCATGCATTGTAATGTGACATGTCCCTGTGGGTTAATTACAGTATTTTTAAAATTATGGCTAAGAACTAAACCTGTAAAAGTCATATATTATTATCATTGTTACTATTATTACATTCATGAGGGGAAGTCTTAAAACCATAGAGGTCATACAGTCTGTGGAATGGGTAGTACAGTGGAACCCCAAGTTTTGGCCGCCATGAGTATCGGCAGCTTCGAGTTTAGACCTCTTTTTTCAGTTAAATTTTGTCCCGAGTTTCACACTGTGCCCCGTGTTTCAGCCTGCATACCACACCTGTCCGCATGCCCACACCTGCGTGCCTCCCCGCACAGCCGTCGTGAGTCAGTCTGGCTTCATTTCTCCTCAAGTGAACATTACATTATATACTAGGCATTTAAAGTGCCCTAGAGCGATAAAATGCATATACAGTGGACCTCCAGATTACGTAGTCATCGGATTACGTAAAATTCAGAATAAGTAACATTTTCCCGTAAAAATATTGGTTCGGTATAAGTAGATCCGCTCGGAATAAGTAATTCGTCCTGGACGTGTACGCATGGCCCGGACGGCCCAACACTCCATCCAGAGTCAGTGTGCCATTGTTTACCAGCGAGTGACAGCCACCCACGCATTCATACCATACATTTTGTCATTATTCCACTGTTTTTAGTGCTTGCAACTGCAAAATAAGCCACCATGGGCCCAAAGAAAGCTCCTAGTGCCAGCCCTGTGGTAAAGAGGCTCAGAAATATGGTAGAACTGAAAAAGGAGATCATTGCAAAATATGAAAGTGGAGTACGTGTCGCTGAGCTGGGCAGTTGGTGGAGGACCACAATGAAGAGCTAACCACTGCAGATCTGCAAGAGCTTCATCTGCAACAGCAACAGACCACTGTTTAGGAAATTGGTCCAGAGGAGGAGGAAGAGAGATGGAAGACATTACCTTCTTCAAAGATTAAGGAGATTTGTGCCAAATAGACTGATGTGCAAAGATTTATGGATGATTTTCACCCTAGCAAAGCTGTTGCAGGCCGTGCTGGCAACATGTACAATGACAATGTGGTGTCCCATTTCAGGGACGTTTTAAAGAAACGCCAGACACAGAGCTCCCTGGACAGATATTTTGTGAGAGAGGAGTCCAGTGACTCTCAAGCTGGTCCTAGTGGCATTAAAAGAAAAAGAAGGGAAGTAACCCCAGAAAAGAACTTGGTACCTTAAGTGTTAATGGAAGGGGATTTCCCTTCCAAACACTAGCAACTACTCCTTCCTCTCCCCTCCTTCCATCTTCCACACATCAACAACTCTTCAATAAAGGTAAGTGTCAAGTTATTACTGTTTTATGTACTTTATATCTCATTCTTTTCTGTGTAATTTAATGTGGAAACAATATTTATTTTAATACTACTTTTGGGTGTCTGGAACGGATTAATTGAATTTCCATTATTTCTTATGGGGAAAATAGATTTGGATTAAGTAATATTCGGTTTAAGTAGCGCCCTCTGGAACGGATTAATTATGTAAACCGGGGATCCACTGTACAGTACACTCATTACTTACCTTAAAATATTTGTAGTCTTAATGGTCTTAATATAGGGTGCAAGGTGAATAGTATGGTAGGTAGGTATCAAACTGTGTTAGGTATGTAACCCCCATCTGGCTACCCCACTCACACATTATATATTAGGCATTTAAAGTGCCCTAGAGCGATAAAATGCATATACAGAACACTCATTACTTAAATTAAAATATTTGTAGTCTAAAAGGTCTTAATATAGGGTACAATGTGAATATTAAGGTAGGTAGGTATCAAAGTGTGGTAGGTATGTGTATTAGGCATTTAAAGTGCCCTAGAGAGATAAAATGCATATACAGTAGGGCCCCGCTTTTCGGCGATTCGCCTTTCGGCGTTCCGTTCATACGGCGAGTTCAAATTATGACCAAAACTTTTGTATACAGCGAGGGTCTTTCAGATACAGCTCACGCCACCCGGTTTGTTTACATTTTCCGTGAGCACATCTCTCTATTATGTAATAATCACTCTTGGGCACATTAAATGTCCAATTTTACTTCAATATAGACATTTTCATTAATCCATCTATGATATTTTCTTCAAAATTATATAAGAAACACGTTACATAGCATATAAACATGCTGTTTATATGCTATGTAGGTGTGGTTGCCGGGCGGAGGGAAAACATTACGTAATACTAATAATAATCACTCTTGGGCACATTACATGTCTTATTTTACGTTAATATACACATTTTCATTAATCCATCTATAATATTTTCTTCAAAATTATATAAGAAACATGTTACAAAGCATATAAACATGCTGTTTATATGCTATGGTGTTGCCGGGCGGAGGGAAAACATTACGTAATACTAATAATAATCACTTGGGCACATTAAATGTCTTATTTTACGTTAATATAGACATTTTCATTAATTCATCTATGATATTTTCTTCAAAATTATTTAAAAAAAACGTTACATAGCATATAAACATGATACATACACCCACAGAATAAAAATTGACAAATATAAGATTTGTTTACGAAGCGACTTTGTAGGAGTGTCGGAAGAATTACGTTTTCTCTAGTCAAACATTGAGGGATAACTGTAGAAAAATATTCCTTTCATATGCCTTCACTCTATATATAGCTATTCACGACCCTTGTGGGTTTAGCGCTTCTTTTTTATTATGATAATAATAATAATACTATCATTACCTCTGAAAATAGTGTGTTGCATGAGAATGGGAGTGATGCTGTTTGTTTATTTTGTACTAACTTGTACACAATGTAAGAGTATTTGTATTGTGAGGTAATTATTATTATTTGTGAGGTAATTAATATTATTATTTTGAGGTAAAGTTTCACAAACTCTTACAAACGTATGTGAATGAACTAAAAGTGGACACGTATTAATCGCATTCATTTCGCCTGACCGAGTGATCGCCCACTACCTGTTCAGTTTGTTTTTTTACCTTGTCTGAACTCCGTATCTCGTTCTCTCTCTCGTTTACTTTTTCGTTAACTAGTTGGCTCTCATTGACTATGGCGTCTAAGCTAAGTTGTGATAAAAAGGGGAGTCGTAAGCCTCTTACTTTAAGTGCCAAGTTAGAAATGATTGAACTCGGTAAACTGACTTTTTTGGGTTATCCTAGGTACTCTACTCATATTCTGCTATGTATGATAATCTATGTAACTGTATTTGTGTATACCTGAATACACTTACTAACAAGGTACAGTGGTACCTCGAGTTACGATATTTTTCGTTCGAGAATGCTGTTCAAGTGCCATTACCAAATGAATTTATCCCCATAAGGAATAATGTAAAATAGACTAGTCCTTTTACACCCCCAAAAATATACTTACAAAAGCATTTAAAAAATAAACTTACATAAAAGGGCGATTTTGGGGACCATCCTAACTTCGAGGTACCACTGTATATGTTGATCACTGATATAGCCATCAAATACAGTTATATATAGCAGCATATGTGTAGATAACCCAGGATAACCCAAGAGTGTCAGCTGGGGATTGCAAGTTAAAACCTATGATAATTTATCACTCAGAGAATCCTAGGGCCCTAAAGAACTATGCAAAAGGTAGCCTCCTGTTTATTATAAATCCAATTCGAAAGCTTGGATGACTACTGATCTTTTCATAAATTGGTTCACAGACTATTTTAAGCCTACAGTTGAGACTTACTGCAAGGAAAAGAAAATTCCTTTTAATGTTTTACTTGTTTTAGACAATACCCTGCCACTCACCTCTCACACATCAATGTTAATACTTTAAGGTAAGTAATAAGTGTACTCTGTGTGTATCTTACTTTTATTGTGTTTTTAATGCCTAGTGCTATTGCTAACTTAATACAGTGGACCCCCGAGTTTCGTAAACCCGGAAATCGTAAATATATGCAAGTATAATATTTTAAGTTCTTGTGGAAAAGTATTTTTGGGGGTCTGAAATAGACTAACCTACGTGACATTTTTCCTTAAGGGAGTAAATTCGTTCGGTAATGGCACTTGAGCAGACTTCAGGAGTGAAGTTTTTACGAAACTCGGGGGTCCACTGTATAAGTTATGTAAGCTTGTTGTCTGGCATTTATATGCATTTAGAAGTGGAAAAAAATGGAGTTCTGCTTTTCGGCGATGTCTGCTTTAAGGCCCTAGCCTGGAACCTAACCTGCCGTATAAGTGGGGCCCTACTGTACAGTACACTCATTATTTACCTTAAAATATTTGTAGTCTTAATGTAGAGTGAGAGGTGAGTAAACAAGATTAAATGAATAAACGAGAGAGAATGAGTACGTACATGAGTGTAGAAGGTTCGTGTGTTTTGTAAATAAACCAGTTGTTGTTGTTGTTACCAGCCCAGACACGAATGGTTTTTGTTCACTCTTCAAGCCAACTGGAAAAACATCTCATATTTATGTTAATTTATATGTTTATATGTTAAGTAGTGTGTTTATATAATTTTGAAAAAAATATCATAGATGGATTAAGCAAAATGTCCATATTAACTACATTTAATGCATCTCAGGGTGATTATTATTGTGTTATTATTATTCATATGGCGTCTTCAAGACTAATAACACACTCTTAATGATTTTAATGTGTTCCTGCATGCCAGCACAGATGCAAGTGGTGGAGTTTAAAGCAGTTAAATTCAGTACCAAAGTGTAGCATTAAGAGTGTAGTAATTAAGCGATTGAAAAAGGATGAAACAAAATAAACTCCTGACAGCATAAACAGCTCTGCCTATCTTCTGCAAGGTATGTAAATGGTGTACGTACACCATTTCATTTCTACATTATGGTTTTCTTATGAAAGAAGTGATCTAACGTAGTTTGCCTCACAAACTGTGTTAATCCATTAGCTAGTAAGATTAATTAATCAAGTACGTATCATATTATTAAGTTTAGCATAATACATTGTTCTTAAGTCTAGTTATAGAATCACACTAAAGCTTATGATTACAAGCATTGATCCTGATATCAACCACTTATTAAATGACTTACACGAATCCAATAGCAACTGTAATTATTACACAGCAGACCAAGCAAAGACATTACTCAGAGCCAACAATAACATAACTATCTTTAATTACAATGTTAGATCTTTGAGCAAACATTACGATGACCTCACAGCATTACTCAATTCCCTGCATACCAGTATGTCAATTATCACACTCACCGAAACCTGGCTAAAGCCTGGTACTACAGATGTCTATGCCATTCCAGGTTACACAGCACACACACAACTGTAGGACAGACCAGCGATGGGGTGGATTAGCTATACAGTGGAACCCGAGTTTCGAACATAATCCGTTCCCGGAGCTTGTTCTAAACTCGAAATGTTCGAAAGTCGAATCAATATTTTCCATAAGAAATAATGGAAATACAATTAATCCGTTCCAGAAACCCAAAAATATTAAAAAAAAAAAATACATTTTAATGAGATTAATTATAGTTCTACATACTAACATAAAATTATACTACATAGTAAAGATATATTAAATAAATGCATGTACATACTTACCTTTTTGAAGACTGTTGGGTGGCATATGGAAGATTGGGAGGAGGAGTGGGAGGGAGGGCTTAGTGTTTGGAAGGGAATCCCTTCCCTAAGGACTTCAGGTATCAAAGCCCTATCTGGGGTTACTTCCCTTTTTTTAAGTGAATATGTGATTGTAGTTCATTGTCATGATATATTATGTTTTCACTGCTTAAGACTACAAATGCAACAGAAATAATAGTATTTCTTATCTTAAACTGTGGGTGCTGATGTTTGTTGATGATTGTGAAGAGAGTGGAGAGTTATGCTGTGGCCATCTGGGCTGAGGTGGATGGTAGAGGTTCTGGTACTGAAGTCGATGGTTGTACTGGAGTGTGCATAAATTCTGTAATGGATTTCTGGGCTATTTTACCCTGCAGTACATTATACAGCTGATGGTAAGGTATCAGCTGCTCTAGACTACAGTTTCAGAGCACTGCTTCTAGATTTGTCAGGGTACTCTTCAATGAAAAGTCTAACTTTAAGTCAGTCAGTAAATCAGTCAAGTCAGTCAGTACAGTAAGTCAGTCAGTAAATGAGTCAGTAAGTCAAGTCAGTAAGTCAATAAATCAGTCAAGTCAGTCAGTAAATCAGTCAGTCAAGTCAGTAAATCAGTCAAGTCAGTAAGTGAGTCAATTCAGTCAGTAAGTCAGTCAAGTTAGTCAATCAAATCAGTCAGTAAGTCAGTCAAGTCAGTCAAAAGTCAGTCAGTCAAGTCAGTCAGTTAGTTAAGTCAGTCAGTTAAGTCAGTCAGTCAAGTCAGTCAGTCAGTCTGTAAGCATCGTCAAATAAGTTAGTAAGTCAGCCAGTCAGTCCAGTCAGTAAAATAAGACAGTAAGTCAGTCCATCAGTAAGTCAAGTCAGTCAAGTAAGTCTGCCCAGTAAGTCAGTCAGTAAATCAGTCAAGTAAGTCAGTCAGTAAGTCAATCAGTGAGATGACATCCTGGGTTATTCATTACACCAACTCGTATATTTAACTCATTCTTTTTAATTGTACAAATTGACCTTCATTAAGCCATAGGCTCTCTCTTGTCTAATAGTACAGTGGACCCCGAGTTACAAGCACCTCGGAAATTGTACAAGTACAGTATGTAAGTACAGTGGTACCCGACTTACGATGGTCCCCAAACACACCCTTTTATGTAAGTTTATTTTTTTAAATGCTTTTGTAAGTGTAATTTTGGGGGTCTAAAAGGACTAGTCTATTTTACATCATTTCTTATGGACATAAATTCGTTTGGTAATGGCACTTGAACAGCATTCTGGAATGAAAAAATATCGTAAGTCGGGGTACCACTGTACAGTGGACCGCAGTTTCGTAAACCCAAATCGTACATTTATGTAAGTATAATATTATAAGTGCTTGTGGAAAAGTATTTTTGGGGGTCTGAAATAGACTAACCTACGTGACATTTTCTTAAGGAGTAAATTCGTTCGGTAATGGCATGAGCAGACTTCAGGAGTGAAGTTTTTACGAAACTCGGGGTCCACTGTACTTGTATAATATTGTAAGTGCTTTTGTAAGTGTATTTTGGGGGTCTGAAATGGACTAACCTACTTGACATTATTCCTTAAGGGAGAAAATTCGTTCGTTAATGGCACTTGAATTATGCTCGTTACTCGTGGGTCACTGTATCTCTATTTTCTTCGTAACTCCAAGACTTAGACCTTTTTCTTGCCACTTTCAGCAACATTGTAGCCTACTGGGTGCCATGATTGCTTGGCAGATACAAGATATGGCAATTAAAAGATCAAAACAATTCACAAACACAGCTAGCTCCTAAGAGAGAATCGTACTAGATGCGTATGCACAAAGGCTGGGATGTGGGGGTGTAGGGGTGTCGGGGGTGGCAAGGGATGGTGGTAGGTCTCCCCACTGACACAATGGTCTTACCCCCCAGCCAGGAAGCAGCCTGAGCTAGGAAAATGTTTTCCCCACCCACAAACGGAACCGTGTTAAGTTAATTTTACGAAGTGTTGTATAAAATCATGCTGCAATTTTCAATAGTGTAATAACCAAAATGTAAAAATAAATCCATATAATATAATGGTCTACTGTATCACTACAAAAAGTGCAATTAAGATAATTGGAAAATGGTGTGATACCCATTTACAAAATGGAAGATAGGTCCTTAACTTCAAATTATAGGACCAATCAGCCTCACTCAACTATGGGAAAGTTGATGGAATCAATAACTGCTTATCAATTCAAAATCACCTTGAAAGATATACTGAAGTTTGATCAACAAATCTCACCATTTGGTTTTACAAAGGGCATTCTTACCTTACGAATTTACTTCTTCACCAAGGTATTTGAACTTGTAGACAAAGATAAAGAATATATTGTTTATATGGACTTCAGTAAGGCCTTTGATAAATTTCCATATACGAGACTAATTAAAAAATAATGTCATGGAAAAGGAGAAATTATCTCCACGTTGAGGCATGGCTAACCGATGTCAACAGAGAATTTGCATTAATGGGGGGAAATTGGAATGAGGACCTATTATGAGTGGTGTGCCACAGCGGTCAGTGTTGGAACTCTTGTTCACAATCTACATGAACGACACTGATGAGGGAATAAATAGGAACGTAATTAAGTTCACTGATGACACTAAAACAGGCTGTCAAATAATTTGTGATGTGGACACTACAAGGCTACAGAATGGCCTGTATAAGTTGATGAGTGGTCAGAGAAGTGGCAGATGCAGTTCAATGAAACAAGTGTAAGATTCTAAAACATAGGTAAAAAAAATAACTATTGCACCTATAAGCTAAACAATATAGATCTTAGTCAAAAGGGGAATGCAAAAAAAAAGATCAAGGAGTTCTGGTTAGCAGAAATTTATGGGTTCTGTTGCAACTATCAAGGAAGTGCTTCAGGTCAGGATTAATAAGAAATATTGTTCTATATATGTAGGATGCACAAAATAAGAGTGAATGTTTTAAGGAAAGTAGATTTAGGTCTTTGAAGAGTGGGAGGAAAGTTGTCTAGCTGTGGACTGTGTGATCATTCTCTGCGGCCTTTTGTAGAGTTGTTATTGGTTTGAGGTGATTTGCAGGTGGTTTTTTGGCACAAATAGAAGATGAGGTAGGGGTAGACTTGAATAGTATCAAACAACAGTGCTGTTTTTAATATTAAAAATCTTAAGGATGCCCTTTTGTGATCCTTTTTTTAATGTGTTATGGGGGGTTAAATTTTAAGTTGCTGTCAAGGTGTAGACCCAGAAATTTTTTCCATCCAGGTTGATCTTTTAAAAGCCCCCATTAATGATGTTTTGAATGATGTAAATTTGGGTGGGGGATGACAAAAATTTTTCAGCAAAAAGAATAGGTCAAGTAGCTGAGATACATTTGAAATCGTTGATGTATAAAAGAAAACAGGGGCAAGGCACTTCCCAATGGAACAGCAATGTCTAGGGTCTTGTTGAAGGGTTTTTGTCCTTGTTCCTTAAAGAGACATTTTTCTCCTGTTAGTAGGAAGACTTTATAAGTGGACCTCTTTTTCGAGCACCCAACCGAACAATTATGAAGTGTTTTTTTGTAGGTGCTTTTTAAGTGTATTTTGGGGCTAAATGGATTAACCTTTTTTATTATTTCAGGGGAAAAATTCCTTCGGTATTGGCAAAAGGGACGGGGAATTTTGCCGTAGAAGGTACCACTGTATATAAATGAATCACCTCTGATACTATAATGATAAAGTTTGTAATGTAGTAGTTTGGTCTACTGTATCAAAGTTTTCCTTGGACAAAAAAGTCTTAGCGGATATTCATTATTTTCTAGTGCTATTAAAAATAAGTCGCATTTTGAATTATGTTGTTTGTGCTTTTTTTATTGCCAAACTGGCGGGGGGTTAGAATACTGTGTGATGTTATAAAGTATAATCTTTTACAAAAATTTTCAAAATTTTGGATAGAAAAAAATAAGATATTGGCCTATTTATTTAAATCTGTTGTGTCTTTGCCTATATGTATTGGAGCAACCTTTTCTATCTTGAGTAGTTTTGGGGGAAATGCCAGTTTCTAGTGATTTGTTAAAAAGTAATGTAATGGGGGTGAGAGGACATGGCTGCTCATTTGAACAATAGGGGGAACCTAAGCTGATTTCCTAGTTTTTTTTTTAGCTAATTAATAATCAGGGTGACTTCAGTGGGCTGGTTAAAGAAGACAAAAGATGTTGGGGGTTTCCATCAATAACCCTTTGCTCGTTTTGGTGCTTGGAATTTTGCTAGCGAGACTTGATAAATGGTTGAAAGAAATAATTTATCTTTTGGCTTTTTCAAAAGCTAAGTTTGGTTTTTGAGTTTTCTTAGGACAATATTTTTTTTGTTCAACTTTTGGGGCCCAGCCCCGAGCGCTTCCAGGTCTTTTTTATTTCCCTCATTTTGGTGAATCTAAATATACGGGGGGGACCCTTTTTCGATGGTCCCCAAACCCCCCTTTTTTGTAATTTTTTTTTTTTAAACTTTTGTAAGTGTATTTTTGGGGGCTAAAAGGCTAGTCTATTTTACATTTTTCCCTTATGGGGATAAATTTTTGGGGGAATGGCACTTGAACAGCATTCTGGAAGAAAAAAATTGTAAACCGGTAACTGTATACAGTTGTTGGACTTTCTTATTAGTTTGGTAGGGGCTGATATAGTTTTTGTAAGTTCTTTTTAAAACCCCCCTCTATATTTTTTTTTATAGTGATGTTTCTTATCTTTTATCTATGGATGGTATTAAAAAACCGGGGAACCTAGTCATTTAGTGTGATGTTTCGTTTTATGGGACAAGGTTTTTTGTACAGTCTATGTATTTTTTTTGGAAAATTTCTATCCATTTGTCAACACCTCTGGATTTAAATTTGCACCGTCAACTGAACTTAGCACTGAAGTTACCACTGATGCCTTGTCATGGAGTCAAAATGGTCTTACTATATTCCATTGGTTGCGGGATTTTGTTAGGGAAAAGTGGGGTAGTGGTCAGTAGTGTTGTCATGATTATCCCTGATTTGGGGAGCAATATGTTTGTACATATATGGTCAATTATGGTTATCATTTGTTTAATCTTGTAGGTTTATTATGCTGGTATGAGTAGTGAATTGTTCATACTTTAATAAATCAGTTACTGGTTGGTCATTGTTTTAAGGGTTTAAAGTTGAAGTCTCCGCCAGTGCAGGTAGTTCTTGTTCATTTGCTTGTTTTTATTAGAGTTTTTAAAGGGTTTTCACTAAAATTTGGGATATTAGTATAGGGATACTAAGATGGCAAACTTAATGGGGTCTTTAGGTTCATTGCAGAGAAGGGAAAATATATTCACCATATTCATCTCTGAACATGTGGTGTTACAGCATAATAGCTCAAGGTAGTAGATGGCAATCCCTCCCCGTTTGGTGGCCCCGGAGTTGTGGATGCGGTACCTGGAATGTGAGTGTCTGTTGTATCTTGCAAAAAGGTTTCAGTGATAATAAAGGTTGTATTTAAGGAACCTAGGGGCCGGGGGGTCATCTATACTTAGAGATATAATTTTCAGTTAAAAACTGTTATATTCCTGGTTATTGGGAAGTTTTGGCGGGTTGCTGTGTAGAAAAACAGTTGCTTTTGGTTATGTTTTGGGGAGGATTTAGATTATATAATTTAAATATAGGTCTATGTCAGCATTCGGGTAACAATGGAAGGTGGGATTGAGACAGTTAACGGAAATTTTATTAAATTAAAGAAAAGTGGAGTAATAGTATTATCTGAAGAAAAGAATGTTGGAAAAGTTTGTCAATGAACAATTTCCCAATAAATTAGACAAAAGTGAACATACAATTAAAATAGCAATTCACAAAAGCAATGCTAGTAAATGATTGCAATTTAATACAATGATTGAAGAATACAATGACTGCAATGCTAAACAATTTTTGAAATGCTAGTTAAGAAAGGTGGATAAACCCAATGACGGGAAAAGTAAAAATGACAGTAAAACAAAAGTAAAAAAGTAAATATACCATGTCAGATGAGTAATTATCAAAATTAATTTAATTAAGTACTATAGGTAGGATGACATGATAAACTGGTACAGTACAGAATGGGAATAATGTGGCCTGCACTTATGTTCTTATATAGTAAGTAAGTTTATTCAGGTATACACAAATACAGTTACATAGATTATCATACATAGAGCACAGCATGGTAGAGACTAGGATAACAAAAAAAAATTTATTTGGTATGAGGTGGTCACTTATGCAGGTGTGATCAATTTGGTATGAGGGATGATAAATTAGGTAGAGGTGGATCAATTAGGTATGGGTGGATCCCGGGGGTGTGACCCGGGGAGGGTGATCCTTAGGGCGAGGTGTGCCTTGGTCGGGTGATCCAGGTCGAGGTGTGATCACTTTGAGTAGAGGTGTATCCCCGGGGCGGGGGTGATCACTTAGGTATAAGTGTGATCACTTAGGTACGAGGTGTGATCACTTGGTATGGGGGATCACTTAGGTAGGTGGATCCCCAGGGCGAGGTTATCCTTGGTATGAGGTGATCACTTGGGGAGAGGTGTGATCACTTAGGTAGGGTGATCACAGGATGATGTGATCACTTGGTGAGGTGATCACTTTGGATGGGTGATCACTTAGGAGAGGTGTGATCACTTGGGGCGAGTGTGATCACTTAGGATGAGGGTGATCACTTGGTATGAGGGTGATCACTTTGGTACGGGGGTGATCACTTAGGTTTAAAAGGGGATCACTTAGGTACGGGTGTGATCACTTGGTATGGGGGTGATCATTTAGGTATGAGGTGTGATCACTTGGATGAGGGGTGATCACTTAGGTACGAGGGGTGATCACTTAGGTACAGGGGGTGATCACTTAGGTAAATTGATCCGGTTGAGGTGTGATCACTTGGTATGAGGTGTGATCACTTAGGTCAGTGTGATCACTTTGGTAGGCGTGATCACTCAGGTATGAGGTGATCAGAGTTTCAATTACATTTAATTTTG
>WNWK01027163.1:0-26576 GCA_009830355.1 Cherax destructor
ATTCATCCTGGACCTGGGTCCAAAAGAACATGGAGGCCAGGATGAATTACAACAATTAGATATGCTGAATATTGAAGACAGAGTAAAACAACTTAAGTTGAATCAAGTTTATAAAATTGCTCACAAACAGTGTCCAGAATATCTTGCTGCCAATTTTGTCAAGGATGGGAACCAAAGCAGTCATAGTACTTGGGGGAGAGGGCACAACTTTGTAGTACCCACAGTCAGTGGCCAGGCTTCAAACACCTTTTATTGTACAGCAATAAAGGAATGGAACAGATTGCCTGCACATGTCAAAGCCAGTCATAGCATGAACCAGTTCAAGAAGAAAGACAAAAAGTGCCTAATGAATGAAGCGACAGAAAGGGAGGAGAATGATTTTTTTATTTTTTAGCTAACACACATGTAAATATAACTCATTTTACCTTATTCCTAGTATATCTCCTTTATAGAATAATAATAAGATATTATCTCCCTTATAGTATAATAAGATATTAAAAGGACCCCAATGGAAATAAGTCACTTTGTCTGACTTTTTTGGGTTATCCTAGGTGCTCTACACATATAAGGTTTAGGTATCAAAGCTTTGCAGTCCAGTCCCTGTACCCAGTATGTGCCTCTGTAACCTTTTGACTACAGTCCACACCATGGGTATGTAGTGTATAATAAATATATTGAACAAACTGTTATGACAAAACATACACTGTAGCAACACGAATATTCCTTAAAATCGACCCAGCACAACAGACGATACCGAACAGTGTACAAAATACATCGAACATACATACTGTATATTGACTCAATTTATCTTCATTTTAAGCCACAAAAAAAAAAAAAATCTAATTATAAACTAGATCTTGAAAGGCTTGATATGGCGTGACTCGCCAGGAGGGAAGGTATCGGCCGGTTCTCCATGAGTGAGGTGCGGTTTGAGATTGTCACACGATGAGCAGTGGATGGTGGTGAGCTGGAGGTGTTACCAGCCATCTTGAAACTAACTTGTCATTATCTTCTCTGTATCGTATACAAGTGACCACAGGCGGTAGTGCCTGTACTTTCCTTTGCCACTTGTTACGTCATCAAAAAACATAAGATAAAGATCTATGCGTACAAAGATATAATAATACACTATTATACATGTTCATTACAATTTGCCTACAAAGTTTGTAAGTAATATATATATATATATATATATATATATATATATATATATATATATATATATATATATATATATATATATATATATATAGGGACCCCAATAGAAATAAGCAAGCCTGATAACAGTGGCTTTATTGGGTTAATCTCTGAGTTACTGAACCTTCTGGTTAATGAGCCGATCAAATTTTTTCTTCTTTTCTTCGCTGTGCTGTATGACCCCTGTGGTTTAGCGCTTCTTCTTTTTATAATAATAATAATAATAATAATAATAATCTTTTCTTCTTCTTTTTCTTCAGTTGACAGCATTGTAAACTTACACATGAGAGAGCCTTTGTTAACATGTCAAACATACCTACGTGGGTATCTGCTATTACCGCCGTACCCCTCATGGAAGGTTCCTTGACGCTGGTGAGGAGCTCTTGATCTATGGAACTGGATCTGTGCTCCAGTTCCCTGAATTAAGCATGAATACCTTCCACATCTCATCCACAGGTACTATAATCCTACGGGTTTAGCGCCGTAGATGTTCATCGGTGTGACCCAGGCGGCTTATCAAAGTTTGAACAATTTTGTGAGTGTATGCCGCTTACACCGTGAAGTGTATGAGTGTATGCCACTTACACCGTGAAGTGTATGAGTGTATGCCACTTACACCGTGAAGTGTATGAGTGTATGCCACTTACACCGTGAAGAAACATTCAATCATTCATCTTCCCGGAAGTCTACCAGTAACATCGCATCTCGTGAGAGCATGACCAAGCAAGTACTGCCTCAAATTTTGATCCCAGATCTCACAAAAGAGAGCTTCGCCCCCTTTGTAAATTTCATAAGAATTATTCTTGGGAAACATACTGAACATACTAAAATTGAAGAAAATGAGGCATTCAAAATATTGATATCCAAAAAATATTATTTCAATTAGGCTATTCCATTGAAATGAAAACAAAGTATATTATATCTAATCGACGCTCTTTGAATGTCTATCTTTCCCTGTTATGAGTAAAATGCTTGAAGATAAATTTTGTCTAGTTGAATCACCAACAACAATAGTAATTTACTCCGGTGACTGCATAATTTTATCGGCGTCTGTATGAATATTGCAGGTATTAGATACCATCATGTCGACCTCATGATAAAATTGTATGTGTAGAGCGTGAAAAGTGTCATTTAATATCTGTGTCTGCTCTTACTGTGAATTTGTTTTCATGTGGGTCTCTGGCAAAGCTTCTTGCCTTTCCAACTATGTATTTGATCAATTCTGCCTCTCTTATTATAAACAAACTTTTTTTTCATAGAAATGTGATAGTTACGTGTAGGGGGAAGGAAAGGGCAGTAACTTGAAAAACGGTAGTAGTGCCTCCGCCAAATACTGCATACTCCTTCCTCAGAACAGTGCCATTGAACTTCAAATGCCTATGGTGCATCCAACAAAATCAGCAGACTCTTGGATGCCACTACTGGCCGGCTCCGGCTGAGTTACAAGTACCTGGGAGGTTACACTACCAGCCCAGCTAAGGTAGATATAACTTAACGTAAACTTTGCCAGATGGACTATTGCTGGAAATGCGAAAAAAAAATAATGAATTCAGAGAAAAGTCACTTACAAATGTTCAAGAAATATCAAAGTATTTTATCTACATTGGCATATTGTCATCTTTTCTGGAAAAATACCTTGAGTAAGAATTCTTGTCTAAATTCAATCATACCTTGTTAAAAATAGTAAAAATAATTCAAAACCTCATGTAAACTACGTCGTAAAGTTTGGTGACTCAATTCATCACTATATTATCGACTCATTACGAATGTAACCAGATCAAAAACTTGTTTCAGTAGTTCATTACCAGTGTAACTTGCTTAGCTACCATTACGTGGGTGCCCAATCCCTGTACCCATTATGTGCGTGGGTAATCTTTTGACTATCGCCCAGATGGGAATGGGGTGCATAAAGATATTAAACTCCAGATACTTCTCCCAGGCATCAGGAATGGTATACTCTGGTGAGAATGTTGCCACGCTAAATTCAGGTGCCATATACACCATTGATTGATGACTGATACACATATTGACATTAAAGTGGGCCACATTGTCTATACTGGTGTCCTGGTTGGCTGGTTTAGCTTCTCATTAGGTACTATACAAGTTGCAGCTTCTGTGACATTTGTTTCATCTCACCTTCCACGTAGTCCAACTGTTGTTCTTGAAAAGACTTTTGTTGTACCTGATGGCATACCTGCCGTGTACTCTCACTCGATTGTCCCGCTGAATAGTTACTGCTCAAGGTAGTCCAACTTCTATGCCTTCCGGTCCACTTATTTCCCTTACTACTTAATTCATGGTTCTTGGTGGTACAACTACTGTACTAACGGGTCCACCTGTTCTCGTACAGGTCCGGCTGCTGTTTCTCTTCAGAGTAACATACCGTTGATGCTGCTGTACAGTCGGTTGGTGTCGTGCTGTATAACGTCAACCTGTTGGTATAATTCCTACTGTACCTGCTCTTGTTGCTGATGTAACTTTTGAGTATGTATCGCCATGATGTTTTTACTGCTGTTGTTATAATGAATGTCTAATGACCCCCCACTAGATCAGTCAAGCACGAGATTTTCCCTCTATTAACTGAGCTTGATTTATGGGGTTATTCACTTGTCAGACATTTTAATTATAATATTATTATTATAATATAATAATATCTTTATTTCTACAAGTACATGTACATGGTATACAGGCCTAGCTGACATCAGTGACATACTACTATATAGAAAGTCCCTTGTTATGCAGAGCATTTCGGGCAAATTAGGTCAATTTTGTCCCAGGATGCGACCCACACCAGTCGACTAACACCCAGGTACCCATTTTACTGATGGGTGAACATTGGACAGCAGGTGTCTTAAGGAAACACGTCCTAATGTTTTCAGCCGAACCGGGGATCGACCCCCGGACCACAGTGTGTGAGCTGAGTGCGCTAGCGATCGAGGTCTTACTGTTATTTATTCAGAAGGCCAAGTGAAACTCGTCATTTTTTAACATACGTCAATTTCTTAACGCTTTCAGTTTTGTTTACCCTATTTTAAGTCTTTATTTTAATTTAGGCTAGGGTAATTTAGATTAGATTATGTTGTTATAGATTAGCTACATAAACCTTTAAAAGTGTATATTTAACCACAAATAAGCAAATGAAAAAACTTCCGTGATACGGGAAAAAAGATTTCATATCTGAAGGTTTATTACTGGTAGTAAGAGAATGGACTACAATTTTTCATGAAACTAGAGACATTCAGGTGATATATAGTAGACCATGCATGACCCAGTGTGGAGTCACTCACTGCTTTCATCATGTGTAACTGTGAGCATAAAGTGTGTCTCACCGTCACTGGTATAGTCACCCACTGACTGTCGTCATATATCACATACCATACTACCACAACCTTGCCTCACTTCGGCACGACATATATATATATATATATATATATATATATATATATATATATATATATATATATATTATATATATATATATATATATATATATATATATATATGGGTGTGAAGCTTGGGTTGTAAATGCTGTAGCGAGGAGGCGGCTGGAGGCAGTGGAGATGTCCTGTCTAAGGGCAATGTGTGGTGTAAATATTATGCAGAAAATTCGGAGTGTGGAAATTAGGAGGTGTGAGGAGTTATTAGAAATATTAGTCAGAGGGCTGAAGAGAGGTTGTTGAGGTGGTTTGGTCATTTGGAGAGAATGGATCAAAGTAGAATGACTTGAAGAGCGTATAAATCTGTAGGGGAAGGAAGGCGGGGTAGGAGTCGTCCTCGAAAGGTAGGAGAGAAGGGGTAAAGGAGGTTTTGTGGGCGAGGGGCTTGGACTTCCAGAAAGCGTGCGTGAGTGTGTTAGATAGGAGTGAATGGAGACGAATGGTTTTTGGGACCTGACGAGCTGTTGGAGTGTGAGCAGGGTAATATTTAGTGAAGGGATTCAGGGAAACCGGTTAGCCAGACTTGAGTCCTGGAAATGGGAAGTACAATGCCTGCACTTTAAAGGAGGGGTTTGGGATATTGGCAGTTGCGAGGGACTTCTAAACTGTCGTATCTGAGCTCCTCTGCAAAGACAGTGATTATGTATGAGTGAGGTGAAAGTGTTGAATGATGATGAAAGTATTTTCTTTTTGGGGATTTTCTTTCCTTTTGGGTCACCCTGCCTCGGTGGGAGACGGCCTTGTTGAAAAAATATGATATATATATATATATATATATATATATATATATATATATATATATATATATATATATATACATGTATTATAAGCCGAATAGGTAAAACTGGTCAATTAGCAAGAACTCATTTAAAATTAAGTCCTTTCTAAATATTTCTCTTATACGCTTAAAGATATATTTTTTTCATTTATGTTAATGTAAAAATTAATAATTTTGTACCAAAAGAACCTTAGAAAACTTACTTAACCTTATTATAACAAGCAAAATTTAATTTAGCCTAATCCAACTAAATATATTTTAGATAAGTTTCCAATAATTTAATAATAAACGAACACAATGAAATACTATATTGTTTCGTTAGGTTCAGAATGATTTTTGCGAAATTATTGCACACACACACACACGGATCGGTGCTGTTTCTGGTATTTGTGAACGACATGACGGAAGGAATAGACTCCGAAGTGTCCCTGTTTGCAGATGATGTGAAGTTGATGAGAATTCAATCGGACGAGGACCAGGCAGAACTACAAAGGGATCTGGACAGGCTGCAAGCCTGGTCCAGCAATTGGCTCCTGGAGTTCAACCCCACCAAGTGCAAAGACATGAAGATTGGGGAAGGGCAAAGAACACCGCAGACGGAGTACAGTCTAGGGGGCCAGAGACTACAAACCTCACTCAAGGAAAAATATCTTTGGGTGAGTATAACACCAGGCACATCTGAGGCGCACTTCAACCAAATAACTGCCGCAGCATACGGGCGCCTAGCAAACCTAAGAACAGCATTCCGACATCTTAATAAGGAATCGTTCAGGACCCTGTACACTGTGTACGTTAGGCCCATATTGGAGTATGCAGCACCAGTTTGGAACCCACACCTAGCTAAGCACGTAAAGAAACTAGAGAAAGTGCAAAGGTTTGCAACAAGACTAGTCCCGGAGCTAAGGCGTATGTCCTACGGGGAGAGGTTAAGGGAAATCGACCTGACTACACTGGAGGACAGGAGAGATAGGGGGGCATGATAACGACATATAAAATACTGAGAGGAATTGACAAGGTGGACAGAGACAGAATGTTCCAGAGATGGGACACAGCAACAAGGGGACACAGTTGGAAGTTGAAGACTCAGATGAATCACAGGGATGTTAGGAAGTATTTCTTCAGTCACAGAGTGGTCAGGAAGTGGAATAGTTTGGGAAGCGATGTAGTGGAGGCAGGAGCCATTCATAGCTTTAAGAAGAGGTATGATAAAGCTCATGGCGCAGTCCTAGGACCAGTGCTATTCTTGGTATAGGTAAATGACATGACGGACGGGATAGACTCAGAAGTATCTCTGTTTGCAGATGATGTGAAACTAATGAGGAGAATCACATCGGAAGAGGACCAAGCAGGACTTCAAACAGACCTGGACAAGCTTGACATCTGGTCTAGCAACTGGCTTCTCGAATTTAATCCCACCAAATGCAAAGTCATGAAGATCGGAGAAGGGCAAAGAAGACCACTGACAGAGTACAGGCTAGGTGGACAAAGGCTGCAGATCTCGTCAAAGGAGAAAGACCTTGGGGTAAGTATAACGCCAAGCACGTCTCCGGAGGCACACATCAACCAGATAACTGCGGCAGCATATGGGCGACTGGCAAACCTAAGATTAGCGTTCCGTTACCTTAACAAGGAATCGTTCAAGACACTGTACACCGTGTACGTCAGGCCTATACTAGAGTATGCCGCACCAGTCTGGAACCCACATCTTGTCAAGCACGTCAAGAAACTAGAGAAAGTGCAAAGGTTTGCGACAAGGCTAGTTCCACAACTCAGGGGACTGTCCTATGAAGAAAGGTTGAGGGAAATAGGACTAACAACACTGGAGGACAGTAGTTAGGAAGTGGAATAGTTTAGCGAACGATATAGTGGAGGCGGGAACCATACATAGTTTTAAGACAAGGTATGATAAAGCTCATGGAGCAGGGAGAGCAGAGACCCAGTAGCGGACAGTGCAGAGGCGGGGCCAGGAGCTAGTATCGACCCCTGCAACCACAATTAGGTGAGTACAATTAGGTGAGTACACACACACACACACACACACACACACAACATACACACACACACAAGCTTGACATCTGGTCTAGCAACTGGCTTCTCGAATTCAATCCCACCAAATGAAAAGTCATGAAGATCGGAGAAGGGCAAAGAAGACCGCTGACAGAGTACAGGCTAGGTGGACAAAGGCTACAAACCTCGGCAAAGGAGAAAGACCTTGGGGTGAGTATAACGCCAAGCACGTCTCCGGAGGCACACATCAACAAGATAACTGCGGCAGCATATGGGCGACTGGAGAAACGTTTCTTAACAAGATACACAAATGTTCCACATTTGACTAATTCATCTCGTCGATATTACACGATTGATCTAATGATACGTGTCTAACACAATAACACCATGGAATCTTGGTACAGAGAATGTCTTCAGCGTGTCTATTGCTAATAATCTACGACCCACCTTATGGGCCTGACCTACTTAGATTAGTGTAGAGAACTTATTACTTTGTACTACAGTACCGGGTACTTTAAAATAACATTCTGATCAATAAATTATGGCATTAAAACATGCGCAAGTAAATGTGTACCTCTGTGAAAGAAATATGGTAGTGCTACAAGAAACTCACTGCATTTCCTTATAGTACTTCGGGGTGGAGTATCTCTTGTTGTCCTCCGTAGTGGAAGTACTGTCAGTGAGGAGGAGCGACACCACACTCTCCTCCGTGTTCTCTACACAACTGAGGCGCACCATGATGATGGCAGTGATAGCCACATATTACATGACTGGACAGTGAACAATTTCTTTGCAAAAGCATAGCAGTGAAGTCTTCAGATTTAGAATAAAATGAGCCTTTTCTCATGCAAGTAAATCATTACATATTTCTGTGATTTTTTATTACTTAATATGTCATTTATTAACGTATTGTTTAAAATGTAATTTTTTATTAGTATATTTCCTTTTACTGAAGTGCTATTAACATAATTTGAACTTGTCAAAGACCACAGTATTTACATCAAAGTTGCTATGAGATATTAAGATCTTGTATATAAACAAAAAGTAGGTAACAGTCTTCTGCTTACTACTTTAAACTGAAAATGAAATAATGAGCCAAACATTCTGAACTTCCTATACATCAGTGGTGCAATGTAAAATACAGTATACACAAGAACAAAGCTCTGCGGTAGGCCTACCGGCCCATGCTAGGCAAGTCCAGCTCTCCCTTACCCACACTTACTCATGTCACCGTCCAACCTATTTTTAAAGCTAACGAAACTTCTTGCTTAAATGACACTACCTGGGAGTTTGTTCCAGTCACCTACAAACCAGTACTACTTCCCTAAAATTCTTTCTAAATCTAAAGCTCTCCAACTTGAATCCATCGCTGTGAATCTTGCCTTGGTTAGTGATTTTCAACGCACTATTCATACGCTTCAATCATATTTTTTTCAAATTCTACGCCTTTTCAGAGAGTGTAAGTTCAGTGCCTTCAACCTGTCGTCGTAGAAAAAGTTTCTCATAACATTCATGACCATCCTATAATGTGGAGACCAGAACTGAGCAGCATAATCTAAATGATGCCTAAGCAAAGATATATAAAGTTGAAGCATAACCTCAGGGCTTCTTTTATTTATACTCCTTGATATGAAACCAAAAATGATCTAAGCTTCATTGTGAGCACTCATGTACTGGCTTAAGTTTCTGCTAACCAGAACTCCTAAATGTTTGTCTCATTCACTTAGATTAAGATCTACATTGAAGAATAAAATATCATAAATATTATTTATATGTTATAGTTGTCTGTATTGAACTGCATCTACCACTTGTCCAACCACAACATCAACCAATCCAGGTCATCCTGTAGCTTTCTAATGTTTTCATCAGAAATTATTTGACAGCCAATTTTAGTGTCATCGGCAAACTTGTTTATGTTGTTGTTTTTTCCCTGGTCAATGTCGCTTATGTAGATTGTGAACAAGGGTCGTAACATTGAACCCTGTGGCACACCGCTTGTAATGGGTCCCTATTCTGATTTCTTCTCTTTAAGCCAAACTCTCCGTTGCTTGTCGGTTAGCCATGCCTCAGTCGAGGAGGTAATTTCTTCTCCTATACCATGTACCGTTACTTTCGTAATCAGTCTCCAGGGTGAAACTCTATCAAGGGCCTCGAATACCTTGGTGAAAAAAGGTTAGTAAATTCATAAGACAAGAACGCCCCTTAGTAAAACTGCTGAGATTCGTTGATCATGTTATATCATTCAAGGCGGCTTCAAACTACATCAGCAATTATTGATTCCATCAACTTTCCCACAATTGAGGTTGGGCTGATTGGTCTATAATTTGAAGCTAAGGACCTATCTCCTGCTTTGTCATAGGGTATTACATTTGCCATTTTCCACTTATCCAGTACAATACCTATTTGTAGTGATATGCTGAAGAAGCTAGCTAATTGTTTTCTAAGTTCCTCCTTACATTCCTTTAGAACTCCTGAAAACAGCTCATCAGAGCCCAGAGACTTGTTTGGTATCAGTCTATTTAAGTCGTTTGAGGACCATATCACTAGTGACTTTGATATAGCATTTATTTTAATGCTAACTCGTTGGTTTGGGATTTTACGCTTATAATTCACTTTTATAGATATTGCTGTCAGAGCCTATATGTGATTGGCTCGTATATGGAGTATAGTATGACGTCATGGATTATATCATCATGTTTGTCGTGATATTTAAAATATATTTTATTTTGTGGATTGATGGGGCATGATCAAGCATATATGATGAATGATGAAGACAATAGAGCTACTCTGTCTAATTCTTCATAATATGGACACCAGCAACAGATAAAACTAAATGAGCGATCCGAGAAGGTACCCCTGTACTGCATAACCCCAGTCCCCTGCACCTCAATGCACGCGACAGGAATAGTGCAGAGTGTGGCATAAGTTTCTAATGAGTTGAAGATATAATGTGAATCAGAAGAGGCATTCACAATTTAACGCATGGAAACTAATATTCCATTTTTTTTTCTCATTAAAAATAGCAAATTATTACCTACACAACCTTAAAGTAACTCAAATCTTCCATTAAGAAACACCAATTCTGAAAATTTAAAACCAATATCCTAAAAGACACCAGCACTAAGTTTAAAGCCACTCAGAAGTTGCATTATCAAGTTAGTGGTATTGAAATTTTAAAACAAATAAGATTAGGCAGTCACAAATTATTGCATGAAAACCATTATTTCAATCGTCCAAATTTGTTCAATAAAAATGGCAGGCCGAAATCAATCCAAATTTTTTTTTAAGTAAGATTCTCCATGTTTTATGGTTCAAAGCCGATCAGAAGAGACAGTCTTCAGTTATTTCATGAAAACCAATTTGTTTAATAAAACTTGCATAAACTTGTTTTATACTCCGTTATAGTTTTAGTTTCCTCGAGTTTTCCATAGCGGAGTAATTGAAATTTGTCTTCATTGAAATTCATATTGTTTTCTGCTGCTTGGAGACTTGCAGTGTCTTCAATGGATGACACTGTCATGCAAATTCAGGTGTCATCCGCAAAGGAGGACACAGTACTGTGGCTTACATCTGTCAGATATGAGGATGAGGAACAGGATAAAAGCAGGATGTGGAACAGAGCTTTTCACTGTAGCCTCTGACTTTACTCTGTTTACTATTACTCTTTGTGTTCTATTTGTTAGGAAGTTTTAGATCCATCTACCAACTTTTCTTGTTATTCCTTTATCACGCATTTTGTGTTCTATTACACCATGATCGCAGTTGTCGAAGGCTTTTGCAAAGTTTGTGCATGTTACATCAGTATTTTGTTTGTCCTCCAGAGCATCCAAGACCATGTCATTGTAGTTCCAGTAGCTGGGACAGGCAGGAGCGACCTGCTCTAAACCCGTGTTGCCCTGGGTTGTGCAACTGATGAGTATCTATGTAGGTGGCGATCTTGTTTCTTAGAACCCTTTCAAATATTTTTATGACATGGGATGTTAGTGATATCGGTCTGTAATTCTCTGCAATTACTTTACTGCCACCTTTGTAGAGTGGGGTTATGTCTGTTGTCTTTAGTGAGTGTGGGATGACCCCTGTGTCCCTGCTTCCTCTTCATAGAATGCTGAATTCACGTGACAGGGGCTTCTTGCAGTTGTTGATGAACACGGAGTTCCATGAGTCTGGGCCTGGGGCAGAGTGCATGGCCATATCATTTATTGCTTTTTCAAAGTCCTGTGGTGTTAGGATAATATCAGAAATTTTTGAATTAACCAAATTTTGAGTCTCGGTCATAAAAAAATAATTTAGATTGTCGACCTTTAGTGTGATTAGCTGCTCACTAAACGCTTAGCCATATTGGGACTTCAGTATCTCACTCATCTCGTTTAAGCAGGGGCCCAATACTGTATGTGATTTTTTGCCCTAGATTAGGCATTGGAAAAGAAGTACGTATTTTTTTTTTTCATTTATGGCTTTAAGTTATTCCTGTATATCTTGTCTCCTGTTTCTTTAATATTTGCAAGTTGTCTCTTAATTCTTTTTTTTTTTAATTCAAGATTAGGTTAGGTAAGATTTGCCAGGAAACAGGAGTGTGGAAAATTACATACATGAGGTTTACTACCTGCAAGTAATTTGGGTGAGGTAAGTAGGACTTAGTCACGGTAGGCCGCCAAAGTGTCACTCCCTCGATGTCCACTCCCTACCACTCCCACGGAAAAAGCTAGACCTAACATTAAATTAATAATTACAATATTAAACATTAATACCAATAATGTTAAATTATAAATTAATGTGGACTGTATATGATTTTAGGACCTAACTTTTAGAAATGGTTAGTAGGAATATTTTTACAGAGACTAGGGAAGGTTTTCTCCTAACCATATCATTAGAACATTTTTTTTTATACACATTAACTTACCATTTGTCACAGGAACACACTTAATGCTGATGGAACACACCCTATCGCTACCACTACAGCTAGAATTTACGATGGCCAATGCAAAAACTACTGTACATTATGGGTAAGCATCACTTAGCTGAGGTGTGTTGCTGGGAAGGATTGGTGTTCTCTATTTTTCCGTCCTTGTTGCCGAATTGTAAGGGCTTTCCACACTATTTATCCCAATTCTTCAGCAGGAACATATCAGCAATTTCTAAATTATGGATTGAGGCCGATACACCCCAACTGACGTTCGAGAATGCCTAATTACATTGCACAATTCAGTCCAGTGTTCACACATTAAATTCATTATGGCGTCTCTGCAGCGTCACTTCCCCGGCTGTTCTGCCTCCCCCTTCATTTAAAATTTCTCGAAGGGTCCAAATAGCATCACATTTTAATACACAATTATTATATTATTCATTTATGTGTTCTACATTTAGGAAAATTATGTAAAAACTTTCCTCAAAGAAAAGTATTTCCTGACAGATCTTAGTCATATGATGACCCCCAGCTGGAGCTTTTGGTTATCTAACCGAGACCTTCCGCTGTTTACTGTTCCACCCCTTTAAAAATTATGGTTAGATCAACATTTTCCTCATTCAAGGCCACAACTGAAAGTAGTGTGACACTTCTGCTGACGATGTTGACAGTTATACATCAGGTACACTGCTTTATTGTGTTATCTTAGGTTAAGTGTGCATAATCCACTAGATATATATACCTATAATATGTGTCCTCAGAACAAACCACAGTACGGGTGGGGATTGAACTCGCGGCAAGTGAGTCGTAAAACTCCAGGCTAGCGCGTAAGCCACTGGGCCAGCTGGCCGTACCGTGGTTTGTTTGCAATCGTGTCATTACGATTTCGTGTGTCCTCAGAACTATTGAACAGATTTACTTTGTAGATTTGGTTGCTATTCATCGAATAAATTGCTTATAACTATACAGTGTCCAGAATATCTTTATGCAAATTTTGTTGAGGTTAGAAATCAAAATAGTATGGCCAGCAGTAACTGCCTAGTTGATCAGGCCTGATCCACCACAAGGCCTGATCACAGACCGGGCCTCGGGGACGCTGACCCCCAAAACCCTCTCCAGGTATAGACAGGGAGGAAAGTGATTTTTTTAGTATATATGTATAGTTAACTTATTTTGAACTTTTTTTTTTCATTTTAATAATCAAGTTATTCATTATCGTGTAAATGATTTACAGTACTAAGTTTTTGGTGCTATCGTCCCTGGTACAAATGCTGTCCTTTTAGACAGTAACTGTAAGAATAGAGAAATAAATGATAGTGGCCTGGAGGGGGACAGGAGCTCTAGTCTAAAAGGTGTAATATGCATGCAAAAACCAAATTTACACAAACTAGAAAATACACAGAATAATCATAATTGATTTTTATGGTTATCTTTAAAAAATTAAGTATAAAAGGACCAGAATGATAAATGATTTTTCAAATTTTGACTTTTTAGGATAGAAGTTATTCGATAATTCTCAAGATATCACTCTAATTCTGCTGGGCTCCGCTGTTAAAAAGTAATACTCGGAGATAATAAATTTCATTTACGACTAATGTTAGTGATACAAGGAAGGGCTACTCCAATAATTCTGATCAAGGGTCCGCTGGGACAAGTATCCTGTAGTTAAAATGCAAAGATGGTCAGGGATAAAATCTTTGAGCAAAGGTCCATTAAGTAAATAAAATGGCGTTCATTTACATGTTTTTTTTCAACACTAAGGCAATTGTTTCACTACATATGAGGCGCAGTGTCTTAGAACTGCTGGTGGCAAGACTGAAGCATAACTGCTGTATCCAGTCTTCCTTGAAGCAACGATTTTCATCATCAAACTTTCTTCTTTTTGAACATGTCATGTCTCCTTTAAAAAGATATCACTGGTTTATTAAAACAAATCATTTGATATGGAAATAAATATCTGGAGCATTGAAAAACCCAAAAACTAGAAATCATATTTAGACTGTAAAATAATAGCGAAGTTGCACCAGGGTCCCCCTCAAGGGAGGTTCCTTGATGCTGGTGAGAGGCTCTTGATCTAGGGAATTAGATCTGTGCTCCAGTTCCCTGAATTAAGCCTGATTACCTTCCACATCCCCCCCACAGGCGCTTCATAATCCTACGGGTTTAGTGCTCTCCCTTGATTATACTAATCCTATGGGTTAAGCGCTCCCCCTTGATTATAATAATGCACCAGGGTGGCCAGACTTCCCAGCCCATATGCAGCCAAACTCTTTCCAAAATGCCAAAAAAGTCAACTTCATTGCACAAGTGATAATTACCAATATGAATTACCATTGAATGGAAGAAAATATAATATAATATTTTTATTTCATTGTAAGTTTACTTCCAGATTTTGTAATTACAATCATGAGCTGAAGTGCAAAGAGAGCCACTATCACGCCATGGCATTCTGGGCAGATTAATCTAATGTCTTATAAACTACTTAATACTAGAGAAATTGAGTTTGTTTTAGTTAAACATTAGTTATAACAGTTAATAAATTTACTCAAATTACAAACTGGGGATATTACATTGTGACAAGTGTTTTGTAGGATGGTTACATCAATAGTAAATATTGAAATTATATTATAGGAAAATAACACTGAGCATTGTTGAAAGTAGTTTGCAGTATGAGTATTTAGTTCAGGATGAGTAGGTGGTTCTTGAGAAGAGTCTTAAATTGATGTTCAGACCTGGAGTCTACCTGGAGAGAATTCCAGGGGTCAACGCCCCCGCGGCCCGGTCTGTGACCAGGCCTCCTGTTGGACCAGAGCCTGATCAACCAGGCTGTCCCTCAACGTGCTAGTGGCACCCCTGCTCTTCATTGGGGGGATGTTACATCGCCTGCCGAGTCTTTTGCTTTCGTACGGAGTGATTTTTGTGTGCAAGTTTGGTACTAAGCCCTCGAGAATTTTCCATGTGTATATAATAATGTATCTCTCCCGCCTGCGTTCTAGAGAGTACAGGTTTAGGAACTTCAAGCGTTCCCAGTAGTTGAGGTGGTTTATCGCACTTATGCGTGCGGTGAAGGTTCTCTGCACATTTTCAAGGTCAGCAATTTCACCCGCCTTGAAAGGTGCAGTTAGTGTGCAGCAATATTCCAGCCTAGATAGAACAAGCGATCTGTAAAGTGTCAACATGGGCTTGGCATCCCTGGTTTTGAAGGTTCTCATTATCCATCCTGTCATTTTCGAGCAGATGCAATTGCTACTTTGTTATGGTCCTTGAAGGTGAGATCCTCTGACATGATCACTCCCAGGTCTTTGACATTTGTTTTCGCTCTATTGTGTGGTTGGAATTAGTTTTGTACTCCGATGAGATTTTAATTTCTTCACGTTTTCCGTATCTGAGTAATTGAAATTTCTCATCATTGAACTTCATATTGTTTTCTGCAGCCCATTTAAAGATTTGGTTTATGTCTGCTTGGAGTCTTGCAGTGTCTTCAACGGTGGACACTGTCATACAGATTCGGGTGTCATCTGCAAAGGAAGACACAGCACTGTGGCTTATATCCCTGTCAATGTCTGATATGAGGATGAGGAATAGGATGGGAGCAAGTACTGTGCCTTGTGGAACAGAGCTTTTCACAGTAGCTGCCTCAGACTTTACTCTGTTGACTACTACTCTTTGTGTTCTACATGTTAGGAAATTATTGGAGTCTACCTGGAGAGAATTCCAGGTTATTTTAGTATTTACTGGTAATGAATTCCAGATTTTGGGGCCCTTTATGTGCATAGAATTTTTACACAGGTTGATATGGACACGGGGTATATCAAAAAGTGATCTGTGTCTTGTGTTATGGTCATGGTCCTGTTAAAGTTGGTGAGGAGAATTTTGAGCGGAGCGTTTATATTAGAGTGTAGAGTTCTATGTATGTAGTAGGCACAAGAATAAGTGTGAATGTTCTTTACGGTGAGTAGTTTTAGGCTTTTGAATATTGGCTGAGTATGTTGTCTAGAGTGGGAATTTGTTATCATTCTGACTGCAGCCTTTTGCTGGGTTATGAGTGGTCTAAGGTGATTTAATGTTGTTGATCCCCATGCACAAATTCCGTAGGTGAGATAAGGGTAGATGAGTGAATGATACAGTGCAAGGAGAGCTGATTGAGGCACATAGTAGCGTATCTTTGATAGTATGCCTACTGTCTTTGAGATTTTCTTGGAAATTTGTTGTACGTGTGTTTGGAATTTAAGGCTACTGTCAAGGTGGCTTCCTAGGAATTTTCTTTCTGTGAGTCTTGTGATGGGTGAACCATTGAGCGTTATGTTAAGTGGAACATTTGTAGCTCTGTTTCCAAACTGAATGAAATAGGTCTTGTCAGTATTGAGAGTAAGCTTATTAGTCGTCATCCAGGTAGATATTTTCTGTAATTCAGCATTAACAGTGTTGGCCAGTATGACTGGGTTTGGGTAAGAGAAGACATATGTAGTGTCATCTGTAAACAATATAGGTTTGAGTAGTTGTGATACATTCGGTAGGTCATTGATGTAAATGAGGAATAGGAGTGGTCCTAGGACACTTCCTTGTGGGACACCGACTGTAATTTGTTGTGTGGAAGAGTTAGCTCCATTTGTGTACACGTATTGGCTTCTGTTACTAAGGTATGACTTTAGGTAGTTGAGTGAGTGCCCTCTTATACCATAGTGTGCTAATTTTGTGAGCAGTAAATCATGGTCGACTATATAAAAAGATTTGCGTAAATCAATGAAGATTCCCAGTGGGACTTCTTTCTTCTCAAGTGCGTTGTATATTAGCTCTAGCATGTGTATAATAGCATCATTTGTGCTTTTGTTAGTCCTGAATCCAAACTGACAGGGGTTGAGTATGTTGTGGTAGAATACTGTATTCCATTCAGTGTATGCATTCCATTCAGATAGAATAATGTATTAATCCCGCTCTTGTGTACCACCTGATCCTGAACGTGGTAACAGCTGTTATTTAACTAAGCTTTCTCCTGAAGCCCGCGGTCCAACTACAACACTCAGAAGGTCCGGATTCGGACTGCGGGCCGTTGAGTAGCCCTGATGTAGACAAACTAAATGTAAACTTCGCCGGATGGACAAAATTGTCACACTTTACATCATTATTTACTAGAATGCGATAAAATTAATGAATTCAGAGACAACTTGCTCAGAAATGTCAAAGTAGTTTATTCTCAGTGGCATATTACCAACCATTCTGGAAAAATACCCTGACTTTGCCCACTATATATAACGCATAACCAATTAGATTTTTCTTTTAAAATATAAGGTAATATCTTTTTTTATATTTTTGTAACTTAACTCATGTCTGCATAAATAAATCAACGATTGTAACCAGATATAAACATGTAAATAACTCATTAATAAATAAATCATAAATAAATGCATAAATAAATCAACGATTGTAACCAGATATAAACATGTAAATAACTCATTACCACCGTAACTTGTTTAGCTATCAAAACTTTGCAGTCTAGTCCCTGGACCCATTATGTCCCTTTGTAATCTTTTGGCTACCGTCTACACCATGGATATGGAGTGTATAATTAAGATATTAAACTCAAACAACTCGTAGGTAATTTACACGTATGTTGTTGTGTAAGAGAACTGTAATAATTTAAAATTGTGTAATTGTACCTACATAAACTTACACCTGTTTAGTTTAATATCTTTATTATGCACAGCATACCCATAGTGTGGGCAGTAGTCAAAAGATTACAGAGGCACATAATGTGTCCAGGGACTGGTCCCCAAAGTACTGATAGGTAAAAAGTTACAGTGGTAATGAACTATTTACATGTTTATATTTAATTAAAAACGTCAAGAAAATGTGTAAGTTTACAACTAGATAATTGCGGGGAATACTGTAACGGGTATGAACTATGAGGAGAGACTAAATTAACCGTGCCTGACGACATTAGAGATTAGGACCAACCGAGACTTGATAATGACAGATCGAGAGGCGGGGAGTGGTAGAAGAGGACACATTTGTAAGTTAATGAGTTTATTTAGGTACAGGTACACATAAGTACAATTACCGTACAATGTAAATTACCTAGGATAACCTCCCCCAAAAAAAAAAAAAAAAGTGACTTATTTCCAGGAAGTGGAATGACCATGACCCTAAGAAAGAAGTAGCAGAGCCTGTCTGTATATGTTTAAGAATGTTATAACTGATCACACGAGACTTAGGAAGGAAACCAAACAAGCAACAAGTTATGGTGGTCTGGTGGCTAAAGCTCTCGCTTCACACGGCGAGGGCCTGGGTTCGATTCCCAGCCAGGGCAGAAACATTGGGCGTGTTTCTTTACACCTGTTGTCTATGTTCCCTATCAGTAAAATGGGTACCTGGGGTGTGAGTCGCATCCTAGGACACTGACCTAATCTGCCCGAAATGCTCAGCATAACAAGAGACTTTCTATATAGTAGTATGTCACTGATGTCAGCTAGGCCTGTATACCATGTACATGTACTTGTAGTAAATAAAGATATTAAGAGGCAGCTCCAGGAGCAACAAATAGGTGTGCACAAGGACACTACCAGCTGGTCAGAGCCTCACTGTACATAATTGACGAGAGAGATGTTGCGACTTAATATACGTGGCCTTAGGTTGAAGGTTTGCTTGTCATGTAATGAAGATCTTTGTGGGAAGGTGGGGGATAGTGGTTTGGAAAAATATATATTTCCCTGATGGAGGGAGGTGGTGGTGTTTGACAGCCCGGCCTTGGGGCCATATAGGATATATACATCGAGAGGTATCACACTGAGCGTATATATGCTGACAGCTTACTTTAATCCCTGTTTTATGGATTAAAGTATAAAGTCGAGGACCCCAATGCAAATAAGTCACTTTGACTTTCTGGGGTTATCCTAGGTAATTTACATATGTTACTATAACACACAACTTAATAATAATAATAATAATAATTTATTTCAGCATGATACATGTTTGTACAAAGGAATATAACACTTGGGTGTACATACCAAAAGCCCCTTTATCAGCTCAATGTAAGAATATGTTACTATGTATGATAATTTGTGTAATTGTATTTATGTATACCTGTACCTAAATAAACTGACTTACTTAATGACCTGACCCTTGTGGGTTAAGCTCCTAGTTATAATTATATATACTTAATGACTCTTAGTGTAGTCGATAAGCTTTCAATTGCATGAAGTTACCATGCTGGGGCCGTCACAACATTGACACCGTCACAGCTTGCCTGTCTTCTTCTTCTTCGTTGGGGTTTTATAGGGCCACTGACAGCATACGCCGTATCGAGCCCTGCCGTCCAACGCTCGGAGAAGGAACCTCAGCCAAATTGGAAGGATGTTAGAATAATAACTGCGTATTATATGTCCTTAATGTGCCCTGAAGCCAGCAAGAATGTGCAGGTACAGGCCAATATTTCCTGACGGTCTGGAGGATCAAACCCCTCCCCATTAAGAAGGAGAGGTAGGGTTAAAGATTGCACCCCAAACATGTGCAAGGCCGCTCGGAGAACAGTCCGTGCAGAGTGATAGCGTGGGCACCACAGGAGGAAATGTTCCACAGTCTCAGGCTGTGAGGGACACCACGGGCAGTACGGAGAGTCCGTCATTCGAAGGCGGTGTAGATGAGCCGCCAGTCGTGAGTGTCCAACCCGGAGGCGAGTCAGTGCAACATCCACGGAGCGATTGGGATGGCGAGCCCAAGGGCAGGGGCCATTGAAAGATCGGACAGAACTCAGTGCCGAAGTAGAGAGGGAGCTACCAGTTCCTTCTGCCACAAATGACGGATTGCCTTCCAAACAGTCCTTGTGAAATCACTGCGACCCAGTGCACGAGAGGTAATGGTAGGAAGTGCATGTGCAAGGAGGCTGCACGATCGGCCACTTCATTGCCCCGAATGCCAACATGGGCAGGTACCCACTGAAGGGAGATGCTCCAATCTGGACTTCGCACAAGACGTAGGATAAGAGACTGCGTCTGTCGGACAAGGACACGTAGGGACCGTGGACGAGCAGAACACAAAAGTGCTAGGGAAGATTGGGAATCAGAGAAGAGAACCAAAGGCTGAGGAGGGAGGTGAGCAAGGACAAAGACCAAGGCCTGATGAATGCGAAGAGCTCCCTGCCAGGACCGAGTGAGCGGAGTCCAACCGCCAAGTTTGACACAGAGAAAGATCAGCAAAGAATGCAGCAGAGGAAGTAGAAGGGGAATTTCGTGCTGAGCCGTCCGTGTAGATGGAGAAGGCAGAACCATATGTGACAGCACGAAACTCTTCAAAGAGAATTGCAGCTATCTGGGGAGTTTCCTGTTCCTAGAGGGCCAATCCAGGTGGATGTACTGTGTCAGGTCCATCCAGGGGGACCGGGGAGTGAAGAGGGACGGAGTCACCACTGGTGCAGGGAGTGAAAGGTAGGTCAAGGAACATTGGGCCCTGGCCACAAAGAAAGCTGAACCAGACGTGGGGGGACGGAGGCTGCCTCCCACACTCGTTGGGAGAGGCAGCATGAGTGAGTACAGGGCAGAGAGGCCATATGATGGAGCCGTAAGCAGTTCCTTGCCATTCTCATTGACGAGAGGGGGAGCTTGCCTGTCTGCCTGACGGACTTCTGCGCCAGCCTTCGTCGGGTGTGGACGTCTCTCTCTCGCCTGAGTATCAGTGACAAATTTCCCCCGTTCTCTCTGGGACGCTTGTCCTCATCTATTTTGCCCGCCGGGCACTCTACAGGAGGGCACCTGTTCATCGGCTTACTTTTAGCCAGCTCCATTTTTCCGCTCTGCGGAAATTATTTAACGGTTTTGGTGGGAAGCCGGTTGCTGTACTCAGGTGGGGGTGTGGGGGTCCTGCTTTGCTGGGGCTTGGCAAGGGGGTCCACCGGACCTAATCGGAAACTTTCAAGTTTCTATCTATTTACAAAGGAACTTTTGTTCCTTTTCTTTCATCGCCCAGCCTTGGGCAACAAATCTTCCTCGTGCCATCGAGAGGTCGGGCTCGATACGGCTTAGGCTGTCAGTGGCCCAATAAAACCCCAACGAAGAAGAAGAAGAAGATACGGCTTAGGCTGTCAGTGGCCCAATAAAACCCCAACGAAGAAGTCTGCCTGACTTACACTGCTCATACTTAGTCTCAAGTATATTTTCTAGAGTATAACTCCAGTAAATATTTGTATAGATTGACATTCACTGGTAAGCAAATAATCAAGTCGTGTATAACTTGAGATAAGCTTCACTTTATTGATAGTTTACGTAATATGCATAATTAGCAGTTGTCAAGGAAATATTTGTGCACACTTATTCTCATTGCTGTACATTCTTGTCAAATGAGGTCCGTTGATGTCAGTGAAGGCTCTTGATCCAAGGAATTGAACCTATCCTCCCTTTCATTGTATTAAGTCTGATTGATTCATATTACCACAAAGGTTGTGTGACCCCCTTCGGGTTTAGCGTTCCCCATAAATAATTGTTATACTATATTTATAATAATGTATATTACATTTCTTTATTGAAGGTATATATTTACAAATAATTTTACATAGTTTTACAAAAAAAAGGATTATTTTACTATGATAAGCTTTATTGATGTCATCATTAAATGTCACTTTTATATCTATGACTAAGAAATTTGTAATTATTAATGATAATACAAATTTATCATTTGCACTGCAATTACAGTTTACTGCATAACCTACCTAAGTAACAAACAAACAAAAAGAGCATTGAATAAAGCTTACTTAACTTATTACTGTAAATGTTACTTGTTGACTAGTGTTGTATCAGCAACAATAACTCAAGTAACATTATTGTATGTTATTCTACTGTATTTTAATTGGTGTTTGTTCTTTTTTAAGAATTCTTTATATCAATTTATCATTACCAGTATTTACATTTAAATACCAAAATTGACACACTAAAACAGGTACAAATAGACAATATATTGTATACAAAATCTCCAACAAGTTTAGTGTCCCATATATCACCTTGTCCCAAATATTGAAACACTGTAGTTAAGAATCACAACCAACATACTTATAAGAAAGGGGCACTGCAGCAGGCCTACTGGCCCATGCAATGTAGGTCCAAGTCACCTACTGGCCCAGGGTACTGGCCTAAGCTAGTGAAATTCAAATTCTTTATTTCAAGTAATATACAAGGTGGGGTGTACTTTTAATTATACATTTTATAAAGTAGATATTACAAGATGGCCAATAATATGCCTAGGTATGCCTAGGCTTTTCAGGCAGTCTTATGATAGGTCTTACTCAATAGCGACACAATGATTATACAGATAGTAAGGTTAGGTAATTGTAGTTATTAACTAGGTTTACAAAATTTAGGTACTGGAATTTAAACATTTAAGAATTTAACAATTAGTTTAAGAAGTTAGCAATTAGTTTATATATTAATGATAAAGGTGATGTATTGGCATAATATAGTTTCTATATTGGAGTGTCTTAGGCAAACTTATGACTAGCTTAAGAATTATGAAGCAATAGTTGTATTAGAATTTTGGTTAGTACTGTGCAAATTAAGGGGAATCACAGATATCAATAAGTGTATTTTGCTGTGGATATGTGCAAGATAAAGTAGTTTTCATGTGATTAGCTACCGGTTGGGTGCGTAAGTGAGATAAGATGTTTTTTAACGGTGCTTTTGAAAATGGAGGTTGTGTCTGCAGTTCTAGAGTTTTCAGGCAGGGAGTTCCAGATTTTAGGCCCTTTTGTGCGCATTGAATTTTTGTATAGATTTAGTCGGACACGGGGAATGTCAGAGATGTTTATGTCTGGTATTATGTCTATGGGTCCTGTCACAACTGTCAAGAAAGTGTTTTAGCTCAGGGTTAAAGTGGGTGGTGGTCACTCTCGCTTGTAAACAATAGCACACTGATGCTCCCTGGAGTGCCCGCACAGCTGGGCGCCACACAGACGCGTCCGGGACGAATATCGTAAACCGAAGCAAATATCGTTAACGGAGTCACTATTTTGACGTAAAAATGTATCGCTAACTGAATTTATCGCTATCTGACGCCATCGTTAACCAAGGTATGACTGTATAAGGGGCTTTTGGAGAGTTTGTTTGGAGACAAGGCAAAAATACTTAAATATGACACTAATATCAACTCTACGGCTTATTATTATTATTATTATACTGTAGCTACTACTATACTACATTGGACCCTTGAAAATTGTGATTAATCCGTTCCTGAGAGGCCGCCTATTTTCAAAATGGACGATTTTCAAATATTTTCCCCATAAGAAATAATGTAAATCAAATTAATCCATTCCAGACACCCAAAAGTATGTAAAAAAAATTTTTTTTACACATTAAATGTACATTTATCTACACACAAAACAATGAGATATACAGTGGTACCTCGGTTAACGATATTTTTTCGTTCCAGAATGCTGTTCAAGTGTCATTACCAAACGAATTTATCCCTATAAGGAATAATGTAAAATAGACTAGTCCTTTTAGATCCCCAAAAATACACTTACAAAAGCATTTAAAAAAATAAACTTACATAAAAGAGAGAGTTTGGGGACCATCGTTAACCGAGGTGCCACTGTATACTGTACATAGTATAAAATAGTAATATATTGACACTTACCTTTATTGAAGAGCTGTTGATGTGTGGAAGAAGGGAGGAGGGGAGAAGGTGGTGGAGGTGTTGCTAGTGTTATGGGAATCCCCTTCCATTAACACTTCAGGTACCAAGTCCTTTTCTGGGGTTACTTCCCTTCTTTGTTTTTTAATGGCACTAGGACCAGGTTGAGAGTCACTGGATGCCTTTCTTGCAAAATAACTGTCCACAAAGGTCTGTTTCTGGCAGTTCTTTAAAATGTCCCTAAAATGTGACAAGACATTGTCATTGAACATGTCACATACACGGCCTGCAACAGCTTTGTCAGGGAGATGCTCCTCCACAAATTTTTCCATTCTAGTCCACATTGTACACATCTCCTTAATCTCTGAAGAAAGCAACTTCTTCCTTCTCCCTTCCTCCTCCTCTGAAGCAATTTCCTGAGCTTTGGTCTGTTGTTCTTGCAGTTGAAGGTCTTGCAGCTCTTCAGTGGTTAGTTCTTCATCGTGGTCCACCAGCAACTCTTCCACATCCTCACCACTAACCTCCATCCCCATGGACGTCCCCAATTCCACAATTTTTTCCACAACTGGCATAGGGCTGTCAGTCATCCCCAAACCCTTCAAAATCCCTCTTTTCAACACAATCTGGCCACAGTGGTCTCCAAGCAGAGTTCATTGTCCTGGGAGTCACTTCCTGCCAAGCCTTACCTATAAGGTGTATGCAATGCACGATATTGAAGTGATCTTTCCAGAACTCTCTTAGGGTCAAAGTACTGCCTGAGGTTATGTCAAAACACCTTTGAAACATTGGTCTGGTGTAGAGTTTTTTGAAGTTTGAAATGACCTGCTGGTCCATGGGCTGGAAGAGAGGAGTGGTATTAGGGGGCAAGAACTTCACTCTGATGAACTTTAAATCCTTCACCATTTGCTCTTCCATGTCTGGAGGATGACCAGGAGCATTGTCCATTACCAGGAGGCACTTAAGTGGCAATTTATTTTCCAGGAGGTATTTCTTCACACTGGGGCCAAACACTTCATTGAACCAATCAAGGAAAATTTTCCTGGTGACCCATGCCTTACTGTTAGCCTTCCAAAACACACACAGATTAACCTTGGCAACACTGTACTTTTTGAACACACTGGGATTTTCAGAGTGATACACGAGTAAAGGCTTCACTTTGAAATCACCACTAGCATTGCCACACAACATGAGAGTTAGCCAGTCTTTCATAGGCTTGTGTCCTTTCAGTGCCTTTTCCTCCTGAGTAATGTAGGTCCTCTTTGGAATTTTCTTCCAAAAGAGGCCTGTTTCATCACAATTGAACACTTGTTGGGGTTTGAATTGTTCAGACTCTATGTACCCCTTGAATTCATGAACAAATTTTTCAGCCGCACATTTGTCAGAACTTGCAGCCTCTCCATGCCTTATAACATTGTGTGTGCCACTTCGCTTCTTGAAATTTTCGAACCAGCCTTTGCTGGCCTTGAATTCATCAACATCAGCACTCGTTCCAGGACTTTTCTTTATGAGATCGTCATGCAACTGCCTTGCCTTTTTGCAAATTATTGACTGTGTAACACTATCTCCTGCTAACTCTTTTTGTCTGATCCACAAAAGCAACAACTTCTCAACTTCTTCGATTCTTTGCGATCTCATTTTCGATAGCATATTCACCCCTTTAGCAACATCAGCTTCCTTGATTTCCTTTTTCTTCAACAAGATGGAAGTGATGGTTGAATGGGCCTTCCCATACATCCTGGAAAGATCAGCCACACATACACCACTTTCATATTTTTCTATGATCTCTTTCTTAACTTCTACTGTGTTTCTCACTTTCTTTGCCACAGGGCTGGCACTAGGAGCTTTCTTTGGGCCCATGGTAGCTTATTTAGCAGTTGCAAGCACTAAAATGAATGGAATATTGACAAAATGTATGGTATGAATGCGTAGGTGGCGGCATGGGTGGCGGCGTGGGTGGTGGTCACTCGCTGGTAAACAATGGCATACTGACGCTCAATGTGTTTATGTGCCCAGGCGGCGGGGAGGCCACGCGGACGCGTTTCAGACGACCAGCGTTTTTCAAGTTAAGGGACGATTTTCAAGTCGATTTTTTGCTGAAAAAAAAAGAGGACGATTTTAAAATTCGCCGATTCTCAAGGGAGACGATTTTCAAGGGTCCACTGTACTACAGTAGCTACTACTGCAACAACTGCAACCAATACTACTACTACTACTGCAACCACTATTACTACTACTGCTTAATACTACACACACTACAATTATTTAATCCCATTTTATGACTACTACTATTACAAACTATTTATTTCCACTTCAACTACTGCACTATTACTTCACCACCGCCCACGACTATGTCTCCTACCATTCTACCACTCCCTTCCCCCACCCCTCTTGTATATATTCTAGCCTCCTTCCCTTCTCTCTTCTGTGTGACTTGTTAATGGTCCAAGTTTGATCGAAACGTCTTTATAAGTTTGTCTCCTAAATACAGGTTATTTGTGCAATGTTCGAGCCATGGTATCGTGACTCTTATTCTTAGCTGTTCTACCTGTCGGCTCAAAACCTATCTTTCATGTGCACTCTAGCTAGGGCTCCCATTTTTTAAAACCAAATACCAAGACACTTAATAAATTTAGTTGGGAAACCC
>WNWK01027164.1:0-26575 GCA_009830355.1 Cherax destructor
ATTGAATTTATTTGTTTTCTACCATTTAAAGATTTGGTTTATTTTTTTTGGAGTCTTGCATTTTCAATGGTGACACTTCATACAGATTCGGTGTCATCTGCAAGGAAGACACGGCCCCGTGGCTTATATCCCGTCTATGTCCGAATGAGGATGAGGAACAGGACGGGAGGAGTACTGTGCCTTGTGGAACAGAGCTTTTCACATTAGCGCCTCAGACTTTACTCGTTGACTACTACTCTTTGTGTTCTACTTGTTAGAAATTATAGATCCATCTACCAACTTTTCCGTTATTCCTTTATCACGCATTTTGGTGTCTATCACACCATGGTCACACTTGTCAAAGGCTTTCAAAGTCTGTGATATCATCGCATTCTGTTTGTCCTCTAGAGCATCCAGGACCAAAAAGCAGATGCAGCCCTGCCAGAAGACCCCCTGTTGGGATCCATCAGTGTATATAACTTGAGATAACTTATTACTTCCAGCTAGGCGAGAAATTTCTTCTGAGCAGTTGCTTTAACAAGTGATTTAAGGAAGGGATTACTAGCATGAGTTTTTGGGAGGGACTTGGTATGTGATATTAAATGAACACATCTTCCATGGAGGGTGAAATGCTTTTGTTCCTACTGATACAATTCATGAGGTTGAAAAACTTAATGTAATTGCATGTTTCACAATCCATTTAGATCTGTGAGTATTTACTTCTAGACATTTAGTAAGATTCATTGTGACAGTGTCTTCCATTTTTTAACATTCTAATACCAGACAGGTTAATCTCAACAATCCTATCACTGATATTAAAAAAGAAAAACATTTGTAGATTTGGGACAGCCAAGAATAATTCTGAGAGCTTCATTTGCATTAACTCCAAGGGTCGTAGAGAACTTTCTCTAGCAATAATCAACATGGAGCAGCATAATCAATTAAGGACCTAATATAGGCTATGTACATCATTCTCGAGATTCTCACATTACCACCATAGTTGGGGTTGTAGAGCAACAGTTTTTAAGAGCATTTAGTCTACTTTGCATTTTTTATTTAGTTGTGGTATAGTGGATTTGGTAAAGGGTACATCTACACCAAGATATCTGAAGTTTTAACTAGCTAATGTTTCCCCCAGAAATAGATGGGTGGGGATGTCGTTGCTTGTTAATATCTTTGTTTAGAGTAAGATATTACGAGGCCTAGTTGATTACAAATTGCTTGAACTTCATTAAGAACGGTACTCATCTTTTGCCCGTTGTAGGATCATGATGTCATCAGCATAGCTTATAGCTATATGTTTAGATGAGGAGGTAGAGCATTTGGGGAGAGCATTAATCAGAATATTAAATAGCAGGGACTGAGAACCTCCCTGCGTGTACCTAGGGACATTTCTTTTAGACTCGCTTCTAAAGCCTTGAGGGGACAGAAGATACTCTGTTGACAGGTATCCTATTATCCAGCAGAGTAGGCTACCACCAATATTCATTTTGGCTAGTTCAGTAGTATAACAGTTCTGTTCCGATATCAAATGCAGATTTTAGATCAAGAAAGTGGTAAAACTAGTAGAGGTGGTGGGGTGAGAAAGGTGGGAGATACAATTCGCACACTCTTACCTTTCATGAACCCATAGAGGGAGGGGGAAGTGGTGTCTGATTCTATAGTACAGCCCTGTTGAATCATTCTTTCAAAATTTTACAAAGACAGCTGTAAAAAGGGAGATCGCCTAAATGTATCAGGCGTTGGGGCTTGGGGATAGCACAATGAGACTATTGGTCCAGGAAGTAGAAGAACCCCCTCAATGAAACCCGGTATTAAAAGTGCCAACAAAGTTATTAGGCATGGCCTTAAAGTTCGAGAATATCATAGGTTATACCATCCTCTCCAGGAGCAGTTGATCGACCTTTAGTTAATGCTTATCTAATTCATACTGGAAGAGGCAATCACTCTCATCAATATTTGGCTCATAAAATTAATCAGTTTCAACATTTCTTCAGAAGCACTCTCTAAGTTTTCTCTAATAGAGATGGCAGGTTTTCAGCCGGAGATTTTGGACCAGTCATTTATGAGGCCATTTGTTTTTCAAGGGGAAAAGGGATGAGCAACATTGCCAGTTTTTTTCCTGGTTATTTTATTTATACCTTTTCCATGCCAGACTTAAAGAGGTAGACCTATTTAATCCACTAACGAATTGTTCCCATTCCTTTTGCCTAAGTTCTGCTTTCATTTTTTGCATTTAATGAGTTTGGGAATGTTCTGAGAAGGTCTGGGGGTTCTACACTCACGGATGCTTACCAATCCTCCTAGCTGAGTGTTAGATTGGTAGCTGGGGGTCATTATAATATTTACTTTGGGTTTTTATTGCCATTTCTAGGGGAAGGTTTATGTTGTCTTTGCTGCCCACTTGATCTGGAGTACAGTCTCAATAGTGGTAACTAGATCATAATTGAATTTTGTGGCCAGTTGGCTCATAATCTTTATACCATTGATCCAAGTGTTTAAAAAAGTTTTCTCAAAATGTTCGGGTTGAGAATAAGTTTCCTCTTTCTGTATTTAGCTCCTTTGGGGCTTGAGATATGATCAAGATTGACAGTTGGAGTCTTGGGAAGTGATCAGATAGAAGATCATCAACTATGACAGAATCATGGATCGTAATGATTTATTAAATCCAAGGCACAGATCTAGATGCCCCATATATGTGATGGGCTCAGTAGTGCCTACAATACGAACATTATCAGCTCATTTAGAAATTTCACTAGTTTAGTTCCATTGGTGTTTGTTATAGACCCACCAATATTCTTATGCCTGGCATTAAAGTCTCCAAGTATGAGGGTAGGTTCACTATTGATGCGATCTGGTAAGCATCAGGTCGAAGCTGGTTTGTGGGGCATAAAGATTAAAAATGTTTTTGGAAAAAAGCCTGTATACTCTGACACCATGATACTGCATGTTTACTCGAAATCTGCAGGGTAAGGAGGAATGTGGGAAGTTCTTTCTGACATACATCACACAACAGTTGGGTTTACCTTAAATTATAAGCTGCATATCCAGACAACTTTGGTGGAAAGGGACTCCTTCTTCAGCTACATTCCAGCAAACAGATAAAATCAATATTCTTGGTTGCACTAATATGATATAAGTCAGGAACCGTTCCCAATACAGTGGACCCCCGAGTTTTGTAAAAACTTCACTGAAGTCTGCTGCGCCATTCCGAACAATTACTCTTTAAGGAAAAAAGTCACGTAGGTTACCATTTCAGACCCCCAAAAATACACTTCCACAAGCACTTACAATATTATACTTACATAAGTACGATTTCCGGGGGTTTTCGAAACTCAGGGGGCCACGTGAAGCAATGTCATGAAAAATTTGTAATCTATCCAATTTGTGAGTTATTACAATCTCTTTTTCATAAGAGGTAAGACTATTATGCTTTGCCTACAGTGCAGAACTTAAGAGCAAATAGCATAGTTGTCGTGCTATCTTCAGAACCTTTTTTTTTAAATTTCCGGGAATTTGGCAAAAAGTTCCAAGGCAACTTTTGAAGCCAAGAGTCAAGGGCTTCTTTCTTACAAATGGCTTGAAATTGAACAGAGATTGTTGATGACTTTTGACATCATCAACGCACTCAGGGGCATCACCTTGACTACATACGTGGTACCTCGAGTTACGATGGTCCCCAAAAACGCCCTTTTTCGTAAGTTTATTTTTAAAGCTTGTAAGTATATTTTGGGTAAAAGGGCTAGTCTATTTTACATTATTCCATGGGGGTAAATTCGTTTTGGGAATGGCACTTGAACAGCATTCTCGAACGAAAAAATATGTAACTCGAGGTACCAGTATATTTATTAAACTTGTCAGATCTGTTCCAAGATGCTCAATTTTTTCCCCGCAAGTTTGTTATAATTTTAGGGGAAAGGGCAGGCAATCAAATGCCCCTCCAGAGGAAGGCCACATGACTTAGTTCTTTCTGTAACACTTATAACCTTAAAGGTACCTGTTAAATCATGCTCTTGTTGGCACCTGTGACATGACTATCTCATCATTCATTGAGGGCGAGTCCTGTGCATCTGACTCATCTCCCGCTCCAGGGGGTTACGTGTAGCGTCCGTCCTGACTGTTGGAGATGGTGTATTGGGAGGAGTGACATGCTTATCCCAATTCAGGTGGAGGCATAGTAGGGGGTAAACATCAGTAGTTCCACATGGCTAGCAGGGTTTGGGTAGCTCCTCCACAATTGGTGGGTGATGGCACTCTGGTATCACCAGAATCATTTGCAGGGAGGTGACTCATCCACACTTTGCAGAGGTTTAGTCTCAGATCTGATTGTGGTAGACTGATGGCCTCGTCTCAAATGGCATTAAAGGACTGCTGTCATTTTACGTTAAAGGGTTTTTTGGGTTCCGACCGCAGTCCCTTATGGGAAACCGTAACCCTTCTTCTTTACGTTTAAAACACTTATACTTTGGCCGTCAAAGCCTACTGTGCATTCTCTAGTGGGAAAGTTTCCCACACACTTACCACACCAAGAATGTAGTATTCCCACAGGCTACCCACATGGCCATAGTGTTCATTTGTAACCCTACTTGAGGGGTGGGTTAAGTAGACACTGATCGTTTTTTGTTTGTTCCACAAACACAAATTTTGGTGGTTTTTCCAAAGGGGACCCCCCTTCGGATGTGCATTTACTGTGCCTTGATGACCCCACCCGGAGCGGGTGTTGCGGGGAAGTTCAGTTTAAACAGTCTTCCCTTGGAAGAAACGACCCTGGTGCACCAGGACTCGTTCCATTGCCATGAGCGGAGCCACTACGGGGCGCCGCCCTTTCTCATTTTTCCCTTTTTGTTTACGGGGCCCCCGATTCCCACATCATTTTACTTATTTTCGAAACCGATATTTATAACAAAAAAATTTGATTGTGATTTACAAGTTTTTCAACACATGACACTGTCCGCCGCCACTAGCGCGCACTCCGGGGAGCGTCGGCGTTTACAAGCGAGAGACCACCCACCCCACCCACCATTCATACCAGTATTTTGTCATTATTCCACTTTTTTTAGTGCTTGCAACTGCTAAATAAGCTCCCATGGGCCCAAAGGAAAGATCCTAGTGCTAAGCCTGTGGCAAAGAGGAACAGAAATACATGTGATGAACTGAAGAAGGAGATAATAGAAAAATATGAAAGTGGAGTGGTTCAGTGAGCTGGCCAGGCTGTATGGTAAACCCTTTTCTACCATCGCTACCATTGTGCAAAAAAAATTCAAGTAAAATCAACGAAGCTGTTGTTGAAAAAGGTTCATGTGATCACAAAACACAGACCACAAGTGCTGGAAGATGTGGAAAGGTTGTTGTTGGTGTGGATCAACGAGAAACAGAGCAGGAGATACTGTTTCGGAGGCATAAAATGTAAAAAAGAAAAGGCCGTTGCATGATGATCTCGTTAAGAAAATGCCTGCAACGAGTGATGAAGTGAGCAATTTAAAGCCAGCAGAGGCTGGTTTTACAAATTTAGGAATCAAGTGGCATACATAGTGTGTGAGGCATGGTGAGGCAGCCAGTTGTGACAAAAGTGCTTTGAAAATATGTGCCTGAATTCCAGGAGTACCTAGAGGCTGAACAATTCCTCCCACAAGTGTTTAATTGTGATGAAACAGGCCTGTTTTGGAAGAAAAGCCCAACAGGACCTACATTACTCAGGGGGAAAAAGGCACACCCAGGACAAAGCCTATGAAAGACAGGCTAACTTTGATGCTTTTCTAATGCCAGGGGTGATTGAAAAGTGAAGCCTTTTTTGGTGTATTTTTTTGAAAATCCCAGTGTTTGGTAGATGCGGTGTCAAAGTCAAACCCTTGTGTGGATGTGGAAGTCTAAAAAAAGGCATAGGCCCAAAAAGGGGCATTTTCTTGGGATTGGTTCAATGGCGTTTTTGGGCCCCAGTGTGAAAAATATCTTTTGGGGCAAAAATTTTGCCACTTAAGTGCCTCCGAAAATTGGAAAATTTCCCCTTGTCATCCCCCCAAAAGGAGGAAAATTGTGGGGGGGTTTAAAATTCTCAAAGTGAAGTTCTTCCCCCCAATACCCTCCTCTCCCCCAAACCCATGGCCCAAAGCGGTCATTTCCAACTTTAAAACTCTCCCAAAAAAGAAATTTTTCCAAAAGTGCTTTGATGTGACCCCCAACATGAATATAACCCTAAGGGGAATTTTTGGGAAAAAAACATTTCCATATCTGCAATTGTAAACCTTATAGGAAAAGGCTTGGGGGGGTATTTTGGGAAACGCCGGGGAAAAAATTGGGTGGCCGGGCTGGCCTAGGGGAAGGTTTTTGGAAGGGTTTTGGGGCGGGAGCCCCCAAAACCCGGCAGGGGCCTGACCGGGAAGGCCTGTTGTGGAAAAAATTGGGAATTGGGAAAGTTTTTTGGGGTTAGAGGTGAGTGGTGAGGATGGGGAAACCGGTTGGTGGGGGGCAGGGAAGGGAGCTAAACCAAAAGATCTGAAAAACTTAACAGCAACTGGAACAAAAACCAGTGGTGGGGACAATGGTTCAAAAGGGGAGGGGGGGGTGGAACAAAAAGGGAAAAAAATTTTCAAAAAGGGTTTGGGGGAGTTTGTGCCAAATGGAGTGATGTGAAAGCATTTAGGGGAAAAATCCCCCTAACCATGTTTTTTCAACCCTTGCGGGCAACCTGTACAATGACACAGTGGTTTTTTTTTTCCCCAGGGATTTTAAAAAGAATCGCCAGACACAGACCCCCCTGGACAAATTTATTTTTGAAAAGGCCCGGGACTCTAAATTTGGTCCTAAGTGGCATTAAAAAAAAAAGGGGAAGAAACCCCAAAAAAGGGTTTTTTGGTCCCTTAGTGTTGGGGGAAAGGGGGGGTTTCCCCTTTCCCAAAACATGGCATTTTCTCCCCCTTTCCCCCCTCCCCCCCCGTCCCCCACACATCAACAACTCTTCAATAAATGTAAGTGACATGTTTTGTAAAATTTTTTACATGTGTTTTTAGGATTTTTTTTTTAAAACGGTATTATTTAATGTAAAAAAGTTCAAAAAATTTTTTATTTAATTTTTTTTTGGGGAAGTTTTGGGGCGGATTAAATTTATTTCCATTATTTTTTAAAAGGGGGAAAAATTTGGGGATTTTTAACCGATTTTTTCCCCTTAAAAAAATATCCCCTCTCGACGGTTTTTGGGGTTTTGGGGTACCACTGTACTTATAAAGATCGGGAATCTATCATCATTTTCATCATAAAATATATTCGTCTGTGACGGTTGCCATTTTCCCCGGTGATGATATTTCTTAAGACCCCAAATTTTTAAAAAATTGGTCAAAAGGGATTTCAAAAAAAGGGTCTTACCCCAATCACAAATCACAAAATGAGAAAAAAGGGAAAAAGGGAAACGGGGGTAAATTGATTACAAAAAAAACAGAATCGGTTTAAAAATATGATACCTTGTTAAATTAAAAAAATTCAGACATTACAAGTAATTAAAATGTTTAAGGGTTTAAAAAGGAAAATTTACAACTCAAAAAATTACATGAAAAAAAAGGGGTATTGAAAATGCAATGACATGGGGGAAAAATTCTCCCAAAGTGAATTAATTGTAAAAAGAGCTGTTTTTCTCTTAACCCTTTTTTCTTTCCCGGGGGTTAAAAATTTGGTTTCCCGGGGGCCAAGGTAAACCGGGGGGTTTTTAAAACCGCCCCCTGTTGGGGGTTATTTTTTGGAAAAAACGTTTTTTCTTTTTTTGGGACCCCTTTTTTTTTTTTTTAAAAAAATTTCTAAAGGGGTCCTCAAATCAAAACAGAAACAGGCCCAAAAGGCCCCCATGTGGAAGAATGGGGCTGTGTGGTCAGTGTGCCGGGATAAAAATTCCTACCACAATTTCATAATGAGGAAAAAAAAAAAACTGACCCCGGGTTTTTTGGTTTTTTAAAAAAGCAAATTTCAGTCTATTTTCATATTTTTTATGCTTGTATTCCCCGTTTTTTAGTCTCATTTTATAGAATAGATGATATATTACAGAAATAGAGATAATTTTGACTAATTTCACGATGAAAGTCCCCTTTTTAAATAAAGGGAAAGTAAAAAAAAAAGTTGATTTTGGCCGATGTTCAGGGGTAAACAAATCACCCATCGTCCCCAAAACCCCAAACCCAAATGGGTTTTCCTGGGGGAGTTCCCGGGGTCAAACCCCCCGGGCCCCCCTGTGACCAGGCCTCATGTTGAAACAAACCTGAAAACAACCAGGCTGTTACCTTTTCTGGCCGGACCCCGGGCCGAAAAACCCCCGCCTGGCCGGGGCCCGGCTTTGGGGGCCCCGGGGGGTGCCTGTTTTAAAAAAGCCAGGGGTCTTTTTGGGGGTTTTCCCCCTTATGGGGGCTGGGGGGCAGTTAAAAGTCTTGGGCCCCCCCCACTTTTGTGGGTTTTTTTCTCAACTTCTAGTGGGACCCCCGCTTTTTATTGGGGGGAAAAATTTCCCGTCTGCCGAGTCTTTTTTTTTTTTGTAGGGGGTGGCACCGTGTTTGGGTTTTGGATTTAAACCCCTTTAATTTTTCCCAAAAGGGGGATAATAATGATCTCCCCCTGCATTCCAAGTACAGGTTTAGGGGAAATTTTAAAAATTCCCCAATTTGGGGGGGTTTATTGCGGTTTCGTGCCTTAAAGGGGTTTCTCTTCATTTTCCCCCTCCAATTTCACCCCCTTTAAAGGTGCGTTAGTGTCCAAACAAAATTCCGGCCCAGATAAACAAACGACCTGAAAAATGTCAACATGGGCGGCATCCCCGTTTTAAAGGTTCTTTATCCTCCTGTCTTTTTGGAGATGCGGTTTCTACGTGTTTGGTCCTTGAAAGGGGAGATCCTTTTTGTCATGATCCTCCCAGGTCTTTTACATTATTTTTTTGCTCTTTTTGTGGGGAAATGTTTTATACTCCGATGAGATTTTAATTTCCCCCAGTTTTCCATATCGGGTAATTGAAATTTCTAAAACATTGAACTTATATTTTTTCTTTACCCATTTATAGATTTGGTTGATATCTGTTTAGGGCTTGCAGTGTCTTCAATGGTGGACACTGTCATGCGGGTTTGGGTGTCATCTGCAAAGGAAGGCCCGGCCTGTGGCTGATATCCCCGTCTATGTGATATAAGGATGAGGAACAGGATGGGAGCGAGTACTGTGCCTTGTGGAACAGGCTTTTCACCGTAGCCCCTCAGACTTTTTTGTTGACTACTCTTTTGTGTTCTACTTGTTAGGAAATATAGATCCTCTACCAACTTTTTTTTTTCCCTTTTATCGGAGAGTCAATATTCTTCACAAGTGCGTGATTTTTTAAAATTTTTACAGTGATGCAGTTGTATATAACAGTAAATCTTCTTTTTTGTGAAAATAAAAATTCAAAATGGAAAGCAAATGTAAGAGGGCCTGGAGCTGACTAATGAAAAAAGATGTTTTTTTAGTGCCGGAATGTCTCCTTTTTTTATGGACCTTTTTTGAAATTGGCATCGTTTGAAATTTTGTGAAATTGGAAAAATTGCCATTTTCTGACCCTTTTTTGGGTAATTGAAATTGGTAAATGGCGGTTTCTTCTCAATCGATAGAAGAAAGGGAGTTCTAGGGAAATAGCTATTTTTTAGTGCTGAAACATTGGAATGAAAAATAGGACTAAGTGGGCGAAAATGGCTCCAAAAAATTCCGTTAGTTTTGTAAATTTCAAAATTTTTGGGGGGTTTAGTGGAAAAAAAGATTCTCTATCATTCCATAAAAAAAAAAAATTTTTTTTTTTTTTAAATTTTGGCCCCTGAAAGAGTTTCAGGGGCCCCCTTGGACCCCCAAAGGGTTAATTCAATCAAAAATATCTAGTAAAAATGAAAAAATGAAAAGTAAAATCAAACATAATTTTATGCAATTTGAAAATATCTGGAAAAAAAATTTTCCCTAAAAGTCCCCAAAGAACTAATGTCAATAGCACTATTAAAAGAAGTGTAACTGAAAAGTTCCCTAAATTTTTTAATTTTTAGCACTTGTCAAAAAAAAACAATAAGAAAATTAAAATAGGCACAAAATACTATATAAAATAATTGAGAAAAATAAAAGGGAACAAAAAAAGTAAGTTGCAGAAATGACTTGCGGCATAAAAAATTTAAATTTTGCCTGGGAATATGTAGACACACTTTAATTACTTTTTTTGTAAAAAATTAAAAAAATAATTATTAACTTTAAATATAAATATTAAGAGTGAATTTGCTCAAGGGAAAAATTGAGCAAATTAATTAAAAAAAAAAAAAAAAAAAAAAAAAAATAATAATAAAAATGTATACAAGAAAAGTGAACACTTACGGGTGTTAACACTTTCTGGTGTTGAACACAGAAATCAAGGGATCACTTTTAAAAAGGGTTAATTTTGGGGTAAGACCGGGTTCACAGGTATCTGGTGTAAAACAGGGTTCCCCGTTCAATGAACACCCAATTATGTCGTATTTTTTCCGGGTTACTACTCATTTTACTATAAGAGTCTAACTAAAATCTAAAAACATTCAGACTTCTTGTATGGGTGTTAATAATATATAAAAAATGGATTACGAAGGTCTTACCTAATCACAAATTCAAAAATGAGAATAAAAGGGAAACGATAAAATTTTTCACAAAATTTTAATTCAAGAAACTTCCTCTTGAGGGACCGGCTTTGCCACCTAATGTATCCTCCTGAAATGATAACATTGCCAAAGATGGTGAAGCAAACCCCCCACCCCCAAAAAAACATATATACTATCAACTGGACATATACTACATTAATATACATATACATAAAATACACACATATACACATATCTCAAAAATAAAATATTTCAAGACAATGGATAAAACACTGTCCACTCTTTGGGCCATCCATAATCCCCTTCTATGTATGCTAATGTATGTAATTGGGTGTTTTTCAGTTGTAAAATGAACCGGTCCACAGTAGTATCCTTGGTCTCTTCTATATCTGAAAACAGACGGGTGAGTAGCATTCTTGTCCTGAACTTATGAGTAGGGAGTCAGCTGATGTTTTTAAAGCCAGGTGGTGGGGGACCCGTCCCGCCACTACAACTGGGGGTTTTTAAAACTGGGGGCAGGGTCTTAAACTTGTCTTCAGTTCTGTAGCACCCCAGGGGGCATCAACCGGGTTTACCTTTATAGATGTATTAAATTGTTTGCGGGGGGCGGGGGGGAAAACGAACCTCAATTTTTTGCTGAGGAAAGGGCAGGAGGGGGGGTCAGTGTGTGGGGCTGGGGCGGGCAGCAGTGGGTTGGTTGCTGGTGTTGGATTGAATGAGCTAGCCGCCTGGACCTTTCCCCTTCTCCACCTCACGGGTTAAAAGGGAAAAAGGGGGAGTTTTGCTGTGTGAACAGAAACTCATTCAGTGGTGGGGGCAGTGGTGGTGGGGGAAATGGTGATGAGAGGGAGTGGTGGTGAGAGGCAGTGGTGATGAGGGCGTGGTGATGGGCGTGGTCGTGAGAGGCGGGGGTCGTGAGGCATTTTTATGAGGGGCGGGGGTAGAGGCAGTGTTGATGAGAGGGGGGGGTGGTGAGAGGCAGTGTTGATGAGAGGCAGTGGTGGTGAGAGGCAGCGGTGGTGAGAGGCAGTGGTGGTAAGGGCAGTCTTAATGTAGAGTGAGAGGTGAATAAACAAGATTAAATGAATAAACAAGAGAGAATGAGAGTGTAGAAGTTTCGGTAGTTTTGTCAATAAACCAGTTGTTGTTGTTGTTGCTGCTGCTGTTGTTACCAGCCAGCCTGGACAGGAATGATTTCTGTTCACTCCTTGGCGACTGGAAAGAAGTGATCTAATGCGTTAGCATTACAACTCCGTTTTCTCTTCACTAATGCGTCTGAAGGAGGAAAGAATAGGAAGATGTTTTCATAGCTGGACCGAGTATGCCCGCCCCACATTCGTAATGACACCATATTTTATTCATTCTAGAGTGTATATCAGGTTTTTATGTTATTTATATTGTTTTTTATGTCATATTAGATGAATTGTGATAGATAAATAAGCCGTAGAGCTGATATTAGTGTCCATGAAGCTTTGTCCTGCCTCCCAACAATAAACTCGCCTCCTCTCTCCTCTCCATCTTCCATACACCAGCAAGAGTGCCAATAAAGGTAAGTGTGATGTTAAATGTTCATTTATACATGTTATTAGTGCTTTATATTTATTTGTTATTCTTTTTTGTATGTAAATCTATATTTAATCTCTAAAAATTTTTTTTGTTAATACTTCTTATGTGTCTGAAACGATTAATTGAATTTACATTATTTCTTATGGGAAAATGGCTTATTTTTGTTGATTTCAGTTTTAGTCGATCCTCTGGAACGGATTAAGGGCCCGTTAACGAAAAACATTATTTTTTATTTGTTTACCAATTGCGCTCATTTTTGGTGTACTATTAGAAGGTCATATAGAAGGAGCTGTGACGAAGTTTCAATAAAATTGGCCAAAAGCAAATGAACCACACAAGATTTACTGAAAATTCTAAAAATTCCACTTAAGAGATGTATGCAAGTGGTAGTTGGGAAAGTTGTTTTGACATTTCTGCTGATAGAAACACTTCTAAGTCTATCGTCTCAATTACTTATTCTGTAATAAAGCTTATCTTCATTTTAAAAAATATAGTTTGTAGGTTACTTGACATTTAGCAAAATATCTGACTTTTATCCCCACACAAATCTGAAAATATTTGGAGATCTTCAAAAAGGAAAACTCTATCTTGTAAAGCAGTCATTCTTCTATGTTTATTGTGAAAATCACGTCAATTCTTTCATTATTAATCATGCACTGCCCTCACAAAGGTAAATAAGTTACTTTCGAGATAATGGCGAAGCGCGCGACCCGAGCGTCAAAAAAAAAAAAATCCCGAAAAATACTTTTTCCACTGTTTTCACCATATCACAGTGTCTAGTGCAGTTTACCATCGCTAGCTCCGTTTTCTCTCCACCAGGATGTGAGAATTAGAAGAAACAATCCATAAGGGCGATTTTACCATCCCATACCAGCAGATGACCGTCATATTATGCCACTAATATTTATTCTGGTGTGTTTTTTATGTTTCTATCTTATTAATATGTCGCCTTATGTCATAATAGATGAATTGTAGTAAGTAGATAAACATTATTTGATATTAGCGTAAGAAAAGAGCATTTGTTGGCTGGTGTGGGCTGGCCGTACATCGTAATTTGATGACCTGTCAGCACCTCTTATCTGAGAAGGCCAGAGAGGGGCAGAGAAGGCTTCGATTGGTTCTCAGGCCATATTAGCCCAGCCCACTCTCTATGCTCTCAAATGGTGAATTTGTATTATATTAGAGAGAATAATATAAGAAATTGTTAGAAAAAAAAACAGAATTTTTTTTTTTGCGCGTCAGCGCGCACGCCATGACAGACGCGACACCTTACCTGTTACAAATTACTATAATTCCTTAGAAACATCGTATAATGATGAGAATTATACGAGGGTGTTGCCAGAAAGATCAGCTATTTTTGGTAAGAAAAACTCAATTTTCGTATTTTTCGATTTTTTTCTCAGTGCGCACGAGACTGCTCGTGACACGCTAAGCACGAAACGGAGGGACCACTGTATGTCTACGTATTTTGTACAGGTTTGCTATTTGACATTTAAACCACTCCAGAGCGATTATTATTATTATTATTATTATTATTATTTTTACATATTATTATTATTATTACCATCCCATACCTTGTTCACTAAGACTCATTTATTAAGCTTGGCCGAGAACAGAGAATGTAATAACAATAATAATAATAATAAAAATAATAATTAACCCTTTGACTGTCCAACCCTCAATCTGAGTGCTCTCCTGTTGTCGCAAAATTAAAAAAAAAATTATTTTTCTTATGAAATGATAGAGAATCGTAAAGACACCAAAAGTTTGAAATTTGATGGAAAACTCACGGAATTACGCTCTGCGGTTAGTGATCTCAGAATATAAAGCATCGTAGCAATTTTGCCCGACTTTAATTCATTTTCGGTAAATTCATTTTAGTTGCAGAACTATAGATATTTCTTTAGAACTCCATTTATTCTATCGATTGAGTAAAAGAAACCACCAATTTATCAATTTCAACTACCCAATAAAGTGATCAGAAATTGTGATTGGCCAATTTCATGAAAATAAAAGTTGTCAATATCAAAATAGAGCCCAGAATAAACAATGCAGACATTCCAGGCACTAAAATAAGATGTTATCTGTTCATTAGTCACGTCTTTGGGCCCCTCTTATATTACTTTTGGTTTGATTTATTTTTATTCACAAAAATAGAAGATTTAGTATGCAGACTATTGCATTATTGTAAAAATGGTATAAATAATATCAGTGCACTTGTGAAATAATATTAGACTCACCAATTGATGTGTATTGGACGCGTGACGTGATTTGTTTACTCTTGAAGATTTGAAAATCAGCATTTCTCCTACATTGAGCTCAATTTCAGGTCGTTTTCATCATAAAAACTAATCACAATTATCTATATTTCTGTATACGTTGTCCATTCTATCAAATGAGACCATAAAAAAGAGAATACAACCTAAATACTATAAAAATACACCTCAGAGTCGCGTTTTAATCCAAAAAAAATGGTGGAGTTTTTTCTCTCATTATGTACTGCATCGCAAGATTTTTTTTATACTACGACTGACCACACAGACCCATTCTCTCACATGTGGGCCTACCAGCTTTCTCCTGTTTGATTTGGAGCGCTAGAATTTAGGCGTATTGATACGTCAAAACAGTGGCTCGTAAGACGTATACCAGTAGACCCTCATTTAGCAGACTTTATGTTGCGCGTTTTGGGAATACGCGATTGAAGAATTGCGCACATTTTTATCTAACAGCGTAAACCATATTACGCGATTCCTGGGAGGGGAATTTTGAGCGCGGGTCGCCTGCGGTGGTTAAACCATTGAGTCGTGGGGAGTCCTAGTGCTTCCCCAGCCACCTCACCCACCCGCATCCCTCCCAGCGTTCAGTTTGGTTCGTACACGTGCGGACAGATAATCGGGAAGATCGCTGTGTTTATTACATACATTTTCTCATTTTCACTGCATTTTGATAAATCTGCCAACATCATGGCACCCAGAAGCATACAAGTGTTCCAGCAAGTGATAAAAAAAAGGTTTAAGCGTTCAAGTCTAGGAATTACCAAGAAAATCGAGATATTAGATAAGTTTAAAGAGTGGCTCACGTGTGGTGGATATAGTGAGGGCCTATGGCCTTATGAAGCGTCAGTTCGTACAATTAGGAAGAATGAGGCGAATATACAAGCTTTGTAATGAATAATCCAAAATGTGACCTCATGAAAAGAATGACACGTAGGTCCCAACAAGTAAATAAAACAGAAAACTTGTTGCTTGAGTGGATCGAACAGAAAACAAAGAAAGGTGCACCACTTAATTTCATCTTAATTAGGGAAAAGGCATTACAGTTGTTTAAAGCAGTGTGTGAAAAGGAAGGCCTGAAAATGAGTGTGGTTTAGCGCCCCTGGTTTCACAACTTTAAGTTGCATAATAAGTTCATAATATTAAGTTTTCGGTGAAAGTCTTCAGCTGATCATACAGAGCAGTAATTTCCTGCTGAATTTCAGGAACTTATTTCTGAGGGTGGCTATGAGCCACAGCAAGTGTTTAACCCTTTCAGGGTCCAAGGGGGTCTCCGAAACTCGTTCTCAGGGTCCAAGAATTTAAAAAAAAAAAAAAAAAAAATTCTAATGAAATGACAGAGAATCTTTTTCCGTCATAACGCCACAAAATTATGAAATTTGATCGAAAACTAACGGAATTATGCTTTCGCGAAGTTAGCGGCAGCCTTATACCGCATCGGCGATTTGCCTACTTTGAGCCCTATTTTGGCAAATTCCAATGTTTCAGGCAACTGAAATTATAGCTATTTCGCTAGAACTCCATTTCTTCTATCGATTGAGTACAAGAAACCGCCTATTTACCTATTACAACTACCCAAAATAGTGGTCAGAAAATTGCAATTTGGCCAATTTTACACAAATTTCAAACGATGCCAATTTCAAAATAGGGTCCAGAATAAACAAGGCAGACATTCCTGGCACTAAAATAACGTCTTCTCTGTTCATTAGTCACGTTTCCAGGCCCTCTTACATTACTTTGCTTTTCATTTTGAATTTTTATTCTCACAAAAAAATAGAAGATTTACTGTTATGTATACAACTGCATCATTGTAAAATGGTATAAATAATATTAGAGCACTTGTGCATGAATATTAGACTCGCCAGTTGATGTGTATCGGATGCATGGTGTGATTTGTTTACTCTTGAACATCGTCAAAAATCGAACATTTTCGCTACTTTGAGCTCAATTTCAAGGTACTTGTCATTGTCAAACCAATCAAAATCATCTCTATTTCTGTAATATATCTTCCAATCTATCAAATGAGACCAAGAAAACGAGAATACATAATAAATACCATACGAAAATAGACTGCAAAGTCGCTTTTTAAACCAAAAACATGGTCAGAGTTTTTTTCCTCATTATGCACTGTGTGGTGCAGGAATTTTTAATACTGCGCACACTGACCGCACAGACCCATTCTATCACATCTAGGCCTAACAGCCTGTTTCTGCTTGATTTGAGGGCGCTAGAATTTAGGCGTACTAGTACGTCAATAACCCAGGGCGTAAGCCGTACTAGTACGTCAATAACCCTGAAAGGGTTAATGCTGATGAGACAGGTGTTTTCTGGAAGAAAATGCCAACACGAACTTATATCAGTCAGCAAGAGAAAAGTGCACGGGCTTCAAGGCAGCAAAGGATCGCTTCACCTTACTCCTTTGCGGTAATGCATCAGGTGATTTCAAGTGTAAGCCCATGGTTATTTACCGCTCTAAGACTCCTCGTGCTTTGAGAGGTGTGGATAAATACACCTTACCAGTAATTGGAGGTCAAACCAGTCAGCGTGGATGGACAGAGGACATATTTATTGACTGGTTTAAGCATCACTTTATTCCTGAAGTCAAGTTTTACTGCACAGCAAGAACCTTGCATTCAAGGCTCTCTTCATTCTTGATAATTCCCGTACTCATCCACAAGCTTTGCTGGATGTGACCCCACATATAAAAGTTGTATTTTACCTCCAAATACAACATCTCTGATACAACCACTGGACCGGGAGTTATTCAGACATTCAAGTGTAACTACACAAAAAAGTTAAAAAAAACTAGTTGCATCAATGGACTCTGACTCCAACCTGGCGTACCAAGCTTCTGGAGAAAATTTAACATTGCAGATGCCATCAGCTATGCTAGAAGTGCATGGAATGAAGTGCCCCAATCAACATTAAATGCAGGCTGGGGAAAGTTATGGCCTTCTGTAGTTAATTGTTTCACTGGTTTTCCCTCGTTGAGAGTCAGGTTCAGGAAATTGTTCAGCTGGCAAGGAGATTACCAGGTGATGGTTTTGAAGATATGAATGAAGATGATGTGAATGAACTCTTAGAAGATAATGATGAAGACATGAGTCCAGAGGAAATGTTGGCAGAGTTCGATGCACAGATACAAGGAGGGAGATAACAGAAGAAGATGAAGAAGAACCTGAAGAAAAACAGTTAACATTGCAGCAGTTACGTGAGCAGTTCCATGTTGCTGCTAAACTAGCAGACTTTTTCATTGAAGAGGACCCTGACAAAGCTAGAAGCAGGGCTTTGAAATGGGGTCTAGACCAGCTGATGATGCCTTACCGTCAGCTGTATAAAGTAATGCAGAATAAAAGAGCCCAGAGATCCATTACAGAATTTATGCACACACAAATACAACCATCGACTTCAGCACCAGGACCTCTACCATCCACTTCTACCGACAACCAACAACCATCCACCTCAGCCCAGTAGAGCCACACCATCCATATCCACTCTTCACTACCATCCACAAACATCATTACCCATAATTTAAGGTAAGAAATACTATTATTTCTATTGCATTTGTAGTCTTAAGCAGTAATATATCACGACAATGAACTACAATTACATATTAGCCTTCAATTTTTGCAAGATCTGTTGGTCTAAAAAAACTTGTTTGGCTTTTTGGGGACTCCCAGGAACATAACCCTATTTTTCCCATAAGTTCTTTTAATTATCTAACACGATTTTACCTAACATGATGTTTTCAGGACCGTAACTACCGTGTTAAATGAGGGTCTACTGTATACGACCGAAACAGTCAAAGGGTTAATAATAATTAATTATTAATAATAATAATGATGATAATAATAATAATAATCACTCTGGAGTGCTTTAGATGTCAGCTACCAAACCTATATGAAATACGTATGATATTTACAGCCACAGTGATTATTAATTATACATATTTTATTATTATTATTATTATTATTATCATCACCATCGACATACCTTGTTCACTGAGTATAACAATTTCTTAATGAACTCCGACACTAACGAACACCGGGGATTGACTGTACATAGATTATCATACATAGCAGAATATGCGTAGAGAACCTAGGATAACCCAAAAAAGTCAGTTCACTGAGTTTAATCATTTCTAACTTGGCACTTAAAGTAAGAGGCTTATGACTCCTCTTTTTATCACAACTAAGCTTAGAGGCCATAGTCAATGAGAGCCAACTAGTTAACGAAAGAGTAACGAGAGAGAACGAAACACGGAGTTCAGACAAGGTAAAAACAAACTGAACAGGTAGTGGGCGATCACTCGGTCAGGCGAAATGAATGCGATTAATACGTGTCCACTTTTAGTTCATTCACATACGTTTGTAAGAGTTTGTGAAACTTTTACCTCAAAATATTTTTTTTTATTATACTAATAATAATTACCTCACAATACAAATACTCTGACATTGTCTACAAGTTAGTACAGAATAAACAAACAGCAACACTCCCATTTTCATGCAACACACTATTTTTAGAGTTAATGATAGTATTATTATTATTATCATCATAATAAAAAAGAAGCTCTAAACCCACAAAGGTCGTGAATAGCTATACGTATATAGAGTGAAGGCATATGAAAGGCATATTTTTCAACAGTTATCCCTCAGTGTTTGACTAGAGAAAACGTAATTCTTCCGACACTCCTACAAAGTCGCTTGGTAAACAAATCTCATATTTGTCAATTTTTATTCTGTGGGTGTATGTATCATGTTTATATGCTATGTAACGTGTTTTTTAATATAATAATAATAATAATAATAATAATAATAATAATAATAATAATAATACAGTGGTACCCCGACTTACGATATTTTTTCATTCCAGAATGCTGTTCAAGTGTCATTACCAAACGAATTTATCTCCATAAGAAATGATGTAAAATAGACTAGTCCTTTTAGACCCCCAAAATTATACTTACAAAAGCATTTAAAAAAATAAACTTACATAAAAGGGTGAGTTTGGGGACCATCGTAAGTCGGGGTACCACTGTATAATAATAATATTTTTATTTCGATGCAAGTTACAAGTATACATAGTTATTGGTAGTTACAATTATAAAACTGTAATGCAAGGAGAGCAACTGGCATGCCATGGCATTAGGGGCAGCTTATTCTAAAGACTTATTCACTAAGTACTTAATACAAGAGAAATTGATTGAGTTTATTCTAGTTATATATTATTTCAAATTACAATATGATTATACATACTATTAAAAGACAATACTAGAGAAATTGATTGAGTTTATTCTAGTTGTATATTTTATTTCAAGTTACATTATGTTGATGCTATACTAGTAAAATAACAATACTAGAGAAATTTATTGAGTTTCTTCTAGTTATATATTTTATTTCAAATTAACAAAATGATGATACTATACTATTTTAGATGACAATATGATGATATAAAATTGCAACAAGTGTTAAGGATACAATATAAAACTGAGATTATCTTAAGTAAAATAACATTGGGATTGAAAGTTTGTTACAGTATGAGTATTTAGTATAGGGTGAGTAGGTGATTTTTGAGAAGAGTCTTGAATTGATTTTCCGACAAGGTTAACTTAATATTTACTGGTAACGAATTCCAGATTCTGCGGCCCTTTATGTGCATAGAATTTTTACATTGGTTAGTATGGACTCGGGGTATGTCAAATAGTGATCTGTGTCTTGTGTCGTGGTCGTGGGACCTATTAAAGTTGTTGAGGAGAATTTTGAGCGGAGGGTTGATATTAGCATGTAGAGTTTTATGTATGTAGAAGGCGCATGAATAGGTATGAATATTTTTTACGGTGAGTAGTTTTAATGTTTTAAATATAGGTGGAGTATGCTGTCTAGAGTGGGAATTTGTTATCATCCTGACTGCAGCCTTTGCTGGGTTATGAGTGGTCTAAGGTGATTTAATGTTGTTGAGCCCCATGCACAGATTCCATAGGTGAGATAAGGGTAGATAAGAGAATGATATAGTGCAATGAGAGCTGGTTGTGGCACATAATAGCATATCTTAGATAATATACCTACTGTCTTTGAGATTTTCTTGGAAATTTGTTGTATGTGTGTTTGGAATTTAAGACTACTGTCAAGGTGGATTCCTAGGAATTTTCCCTCTGTGAGTCTTGTGATGGGTGAACCATTGAGCGTTATGTTAAGTGGAACATTTGTGGCTTTGTTTCCAAACTGAATGAAGTAGGTCTTGTCAGTATTAAGAGTAAGCTTATTTGTCTTCATCCATGTTGATATTTTCTGTAATTTGGCATTAACATTGTTGGCTAGTATGACTGGATTTGGGTGAGAGAAGACATATGTTGTGTCATCTGCAAATAATATGGGTTTGAGTAGTTGTGATGCATTTCGTAGGTCATTTATGTAAATGAGGAATAGGAGTGGCCCCAGGACACTTCCTTGAGGGACTCCGACTGTGTGTGGAAGAGTGTGGAAGAGTTCTCTCCATTTGTGTACACGTACTGGCTTCTGTTGCTAAGGTACGACTTTAGGTAGTTGAGTGGGTGCCCCTTAATACCATAGTGTGCTAATTTTGTGAGCAATAAATCATGGTCGACTGTATCAAAAGCTTTGCGTAGGTCTATGAAGATTCCCAGCGGGACTTCTTTCTTCTCAAGTGCAGTGTATATTAACTCTAACATGTGTGTTATAGCATCGTTTGTGCTCTTGTTAGTCCTGAATCCAAATTGACAGGGGTTGAGTACATTGTGTGAGACGAGGTAGGAATAGATCTGTCTATGAATTAATTTTTCGAAGATTTTAGAAAGCAGTGGTAAATTTGAGATTGGTCTATAATTATTCAAGTCAGTTTGGTCACCTCCTTTGTGGATCGGGGTGACCCTAGCTATTTTGAGAATTGATGGGAAGGTAGAAGATTCAATGGATTTATTAAATAATGCTGCTATAATTGGTGACAGTACGTGTGAAGCTTTTTTGTACATAAAGGGAGGTAAGCTGTTTATGTCTCCTGCTTTGTTTTTAAGGGTGTTGATTATGAGTGAGACTTCAATTGAGTTGGTAGGAGCTAGGAATAGTGTATCTGGGTAGGTGTTGGTGAGGTAGTCTGTTGGACGAGTGTTCGAGCTTGGGATTTTACTCGCTAGATTCTTTCCTATGGTGGAGAAGAAAACATTAAGTCTGTTTGCTGTCTCAGTTGGTGACAGTAGGGGTACGTCTGTTTTTGATAATTTGATGGCTATCTTTTTATTTCCTAGAATTGCAGATAGGGTTTTCCAGGTCTTTTTCATATCACCTTTTATGGTCTGGAGTCTGTTCTCATAATACAATTTTTTGGACCTTCTTATCAGGCTAGTAAGGATTGATGAGTAGCGTTTGGATTGTTCTCTGGTTATTAGACCCCTTCTGTATTTTTTTTCATATTGGTGCCTCTTGTTTATGGATTTAACCCTTTCAGGGTCCAAGGGGGGTCTCCGAAACTCGTTCTCAGGGTCCATGAATTTCAAAAAAAAAAAAAATTTTTTTTCTTATGAAATGATAGAGTTCTTTTTTTCTAAATCTAATAGGCTAAAAAATACATTTTTGCGATCAATACTTATGGAGATATAGAGGATTGAAGTTGACGAAAATGGAACCGCTTACGGCAACATCGCTGACTGCCTGTCACCCGGTAATAGTTTATTTATTTTTTTTATACTTTTTTCTTTTATTTTTTAACATTTTATTTTGTCAAGTAACTTTTATGTCCTGTGAGACCAATATAAACCATATTTTGTATATATACACTCCTTGTATACTACACAATAACTGCTGGCTGACTGGCTGACCAGCTGGCTGGCTGGCTGACCAGCTGGCTGGCTGGCTGACCAGCTATCTGGCTAGCTGACCAAGCTGGCTGGCTGGCTGAACAGCTGGCTGGATGGATGGCCAGCCGACTGGCTGGCTTGCTGGCTGACCAGCTAGCAGGCTAGCTGGCTGGCTTGCTGACCAAGTTGGCTGGCTAGCTGACCAGTTGGCTGGCTAGCTGACCAACTGGCTGGCTGGCTACCTGACCAACTGGCTGGCTGGTCGTCTGGCTGGCTGAACAGCTGGCTGGATTGATGACCAGTCGACTGGCTGGCTGACCAGCTAGCAGGCTGGCTGGCTGGCTTGCTGACCAGTTGGCTGGCTGGCTGGCTGGGCTAGCTGGCAGGCTGGCTGGCTAGCTGACCATTTGGCTGACAGGCTGGCTAGCTAGCTAGCTAGCTGACCAGTTGGCTGGCTAGCTGACCAGTTGGCTGGCTAGCTGGCTGGCTGGCTAGCTGACCAGCTGGCTGGATGGATGGCCAGCCGGCTGGCTGGCTTGCTGGCTGACCAGCTGGCTGGCTGGCTACCTGACCAGCTGGCTGGCTGGCTAGCTGACCAGCTGGCTGACTGAACAGCTGGCTGGCTGAACAGCTGGTTGCATGGATGGTCAGCCGGCTGGCTTGCTGGCTGACCAGCTAGCCGGCTGGCTGACTGACTGACTGACTGGCAGGGAAAATACAAATAATAATAATAATAATAATAATATTATTATTATTATTATTATTATTATTATTATTATTATTATTATTGTTTTTGAAGCATGGTGGTAAGTGTGTCAGTCTTATCAGTAATCTAATTACAAGTGACATTGATGAGGGGTGAGGGTCCTCTTATCTTATTATTATCAGCTAAACTAATTAGTTTTGACATTTGATGTGGGTACTCTGCCTTGCCTGCCTGCCTCCCTCCCTGCCTCCCTCCCTGCCTCCCTGCCAGCCAAGGGTGACGGGTTAGCCTCCTTTTATCAGAGTGATGACATTTGACAAATGAGTGTACATTGCCTTCCCTTTATTTGTTTTCACTGTTTTATCTGCCTGTCTGTTTGTCTCTCTTTCTGTCTCTCTCTGTCTCAGAGACAGTCACTATTGAACCAATACTACCACATCTGAGTCCTGATATATTATTTGTCAGTCTGGATTATCCTAGGTAATTTGCACTATGTATTTATCCTATTTTATTTACCCTATGTATTTATCCTGGATTATTTACACTTTGTATTTGTGTACATGTGTTACAGAGCCAGCTAGCTAGCCTGCCAGCTGGTCAGCCAGCCAGCTGGTCAGCCAGCTGGCCAGCCAGCCTGCCTGCCTGCCTGCCTGCCTGCCTGCCTGCCTGCCCCCACTGTCTTCCCCACCCACCCAACTATCTTCCCCACCCACCCCACTGTCTTCCCCACTCCCCCCACTGCCTTCCCCACCCACCCCACTGTCTTCCCCCCACTCCACCCATTGCCTTCCCCACTCCCCCCACTGCCTTCCCCACTGTTTTCCCCACTCCCCCCACTGTCTTCCCCACCCACCCCACTGTCTTCCCCACCCCCACACTGTCTTCCCCACTCCCCCACTGTCTTCCCCACTCCCCCCACTGCCTTCCCCACCCACTCCACTGTTTTCCGCACCCACTCCACTGTCTTCCCCACTCCCCCACTGCCTTCCCCACTCCCCCACTGCCTTCCCCACTCCCCCACTGCCTTCCCTACCACTCACACTGACGGAGTGAGGTATTCCTTACCCCATGGCTTGGTGACAAAGGCGCACTGAATTACCACTCCCACAATGCAATGCAGGTGCATAGATTTTTTTCCTACTGCGCACACTTACCGCATAGACCCATTCTAACACATGCAGGCTTACCAGCTCTCTCCCCCTTGATTTGAAGGCGCTAGAATTTATGCATACTAGTACGTCAATAACCCCAGTGCGTAAGCAGTACTAGTACGTCAATAACCCTGAAAGGGTTAAGGATGCTGGGTGTTAGCCAGGGATTGTTAAGTCTCTTAGCTGTGATCTGTTCAGTTTTTTTAGGGCAATGTCTGTTATAGAGGTTGTGTGTTTTTTTAAGAAAGTTCTTGATGCATTCATTAGTATCTGAATATGTTTCTAGTTCATTAAGCCAGTCAATGTTCGTCATAGCTGATATAAAATTATTAACAGCTGACTCATTATGTAGTCTGAAGGTAACTTTTGCAATTTCTTGGGGCAAAATGCCTAGGTTAGTTATGAGAAAGGTAGGGTAGTGGTCTGTGGTGTTTTCTGTGATTATGCCTGATTTTAGAGGGGATATAGTGTTAGTCCAGATGTGGTCTAGTAACGAGGTACTATTCTCAGAGATTCTTGTACGTTTTGATATTGTTGGTAGTAATAAGCAGTTGCTCATAGTGTTTGTGAATTCAGTTACCTGTGGGTCCTGGTCATGTAGGAGATTTATGTTGAAATCTCCTGTGAGCAGCAAATGATCTTTGTTAAGGCGTGAATCGATTATCAGGTTTCCTAGTTTTTCACTAAAGTGGTGGATGTTTGACTGTGGTAATCTGTAGATGTTTATCACTGTGAGGGGTTTTTGCAGGTCTTTTGATTTAAATTTAGCTATAATATATTCTCCATGTTCATCCCTTGTGCAAGAGTTTTTGATACATTCAAGTTGATCTGTATAATATATTGCTGTTCCACCCCCATATATAATTTTCAAGAAAATATCATAGATGGATTAATGAAAATGGCTATATTAACATAAAATAAGACATTTAATGTGCCCAAGAGTGATTATTATTAGTATTACATAATGTTTTCCCTCCGCCCGGCAACCACACCTACATATAAACACAGCATATAAACAGCATGTTTATATGCTATGTAACGAGTTTCTTATATAATTTTGAAGAAAATATCATAGATGGATTAATGAAAATGTCTATATTGACGTAAAATTGGACATTTAATGTACCCAAGAGTGATTATTACATAATAGAGAGATGTGCTCACGGAAAATGTAAATAAACCGGGTGGCGCGCACCGTACCTGAAAGACCGCTCACCGTATACAAAAGTTTTGGTCATAATTTGAACTCGCAATATGAACGGAACGCTGAAAGGTGAAACGCGAAAAGCGGGGCCCTACTGTATAGTTAAAAAAACACCTTATCTCCTAAACCTATTCCAGCCCATCATAAATACATGTGTAAAATCTATACAGTGGACCCCCGGTTTTCGTGATTTTTTAGTTCCAGAATGCTGTTCAAGTGCCATTACCAAATGAATTTATTCCCATAAGAAATAATGTAAAGTAGACTAGTCCTTTTAGACCCCCAAAAATACACTTACAAAAGTATTTACAAAAATACACTTACATAAAAGGGCGAGTTTGGAGCATCATGAACACCAGGGGTCCACTGTACATACATACTGTACATACTGTACATACAATATAATCAATTTATATACTTTCAATATCTGTAGTATTCATCTTAAATGTTAAACACTCCATTGTGTCCGCCTAAGATTAATAATCAAAATTGTTCGTCTTCTCTACAAGACTTATTAAAGTCATACAGCATGACCTAACAGAATACTCAATTCTCTTGTATTCATTGTAACTCATCTAATGACCATATGTACTGTTATTGCCTTATTAATCATAAGTTAATTTTAAGTTTGCCCAAAATGCTCTGCATATAATGGGGCTTTTGCCATGTGCACCCAACTACAGTGGACCCTCCATTTTCATTAAGCTCTGTTTTCGTGAATTTCAGTTATCGTCGACTTTTTTTGTAAAAATATTGGCTCAGTTTTCGTTACTTTCCAGTTTTTGTCGGTGGTACGTAACATGTCTGAGTAGCCACCCAACACAAACCTTCCCCCACGCATTCTGAGTCAGTCTTTTTTTCTTGGCTAGTGAACATTTTCCTGCGAGGTCATACAAAACATTTCATAATAATCCACTGTTTTTTTCAATTGTTTATTTGTGTGTGACTGCTAAATAAGCCACCATGGGCCCAAAGAAAGCTCCCAGTGCCAGCCCTTTGGTAAAGAAGGTGAAAAAATGATAGAATTCAAAAAGAAATCGTAGCAAAATACCAAAGTAGAGGAGGAAAAAAGAGTTGAGAATGTGCCTTCTTCAGTGATTCTACGATATGTAATACTAAAGCAACAGGGGTTGATAAAACTATACGCCAGCCAGCGATAAATTAGCATTAACAGTGTACAAGAAGTTAAAACGATAAAAAAAGGGTGCCCAAATAACTCCTCCAAAGTTGTTGGAGATAAATAGGGCCACGACAAACCGCCTATTCCCCAACCACCACCACTATATCG
>WNWK01027165.1:0-26574 GCA_009830355.1 Cherax destructor
GTTGTCGTTTTGCTTGTGTCTTTCAAAGGTGCTCCCTCCCCTCCTAAATTTTTTCTCCATTTTTTTTGCATATATCCCGTCAGTGACACAGGTCTTTTTTTTTAAAAGCCTCTTCTTTCCCCTTTTTTTAAAAAAATTGGGCCATTTGCCTTTTTCCCCCAATTCAGGTTTTTCCCCCAGTTTCAATGGATGTGTTGAAGATTTGTGTTAGTGGCACACACAACTTTTGCTCCCTCTCTAAGGAAGGGAGAAATGTTGGTTTTTCCCACCTTTTGAGGTATCAGTTCACATAGCAGCTTCTTCCCTCCTCCTCGGTTTGTTTTTTTCCCCCCAAAACTTTTTTAAAAAACCCCTTTCCCCTATTCTAGATTGGGGCCCCCTTTTCCCCTGTCTCCTGTGTAAATACTTCTTTAAATTCATTTTGGGGCTCCCCCACATTACCTTTCCCCCTTTTTCCCCCTTGAACTCCCCACCTTCCTTCCTAAATGATTCCCCTGGTCCTTGTGTTGTTTTCCTCCTGTTTTTTGGGTTTAAAAAATTTTTGGGGTTCATTTTTGGGGACTTTGATGTTTTTCCTTTTCTTTTCGCTGAGCCTCCTTCTTTGTGCATATTCTTTTCTCCTTTAATCTCTTTATTTTCCTGGGTCCTTTGTCTTCTTTTTTTTTTCCATTCTCTATTCCCCATTTTTTTTTTTCCCCCCTCACCTCGGGGGGGCCGGACTCGTTCTGGTTTTTCCCTTTCCCCTTTTTCCCCTTTTGGGGAAAAAAATTTTTCCCCTCTGCCTTTTTTTTTTGGTTGTCCCCTTTTTCCCCACCCTTTTTTTTTATTTTTTCCTGAATTATCTCTCCCACTGAACGTTTTTGGGGGGGTTTTTCCTCATTTCTCCCCCCCCTTTTTTGTATTTTTCTTTCCCCCCTTCCCTTTTTCCCCTCCCCCCCTCTCCCTTGTAAAAAAACTAAAAAATTTTAAAAAAAAAAACCCCCAAATGTCACTGGCTCCAAGGGGCCTTTCTAGTAATACCCCCTCGATTCCGAACTACTCAAGGTGAATACTAGGTCAGTCTTGCTGGATCCCCCCACCTTTTGGTGTCTCTAACATGTTGATGCAAAATTTTTTTTCCAGTACCACATCCATCATCTTGGCTCTCCAATTCGGGGCCCCCCCTGGGGCCCGGGGTTTTTCCCCAAACAATCTCTTTGTGATTGACATCCCCCCTAACTAGTAACTTTGCCCCCCATGTGGGCTCTTCTGGCCCCCCCCTTTTGTTTTTCCCCTTGCTCTATTTTTTCTCGTCTATTCTTCTCTTTTTCCCCCGCAGTTCGGGGGGGGGTTTGTAAAACCCTTTACCCCAATTTCCCCCAGACTAAAATTTTTCCACCTTTTCCCTTTTTTCCCCCAAAATTTCCCCCCTTTTCCCCTTTACTTCCTAAAATCCCCCTGTTTTTGACAGTTAGCTCCTCCCCCCCCTTTTATTTTTCCCCGATTTTAATCGGGTTTGGAAAAATGCATCTGTTATCATCCTGGTGTGGGGGCGTGTTGTGTTTGGGCCATAACCCTAACACTTGTGCCACTACTACCAGTACCCCCCATCACTGGGAATGCCTTTAAAAAAATACCCCTGCACCTCGACTGACTCTTTTTTTTGGACGCAAGTAACCAAAAAAAAGGGGGTTTTTCCCCGATCTAAAAACAGCCTTTTTTTCCCCCAGATCTGCTGAAGAGGACTGTATTTAAGATCAAAAAAGAGTTTTTTTCCTTTTGCCTTTATTTTCTGTCGGGGTTTTTTTTACCATTTCGTGATCAGTTTGATACTTATACCCGGTAATTTATCCCATGTGGGACCCGATCTCGCCGGGGGGCCCCGAGGGAAAACCCGCAAGGGCCTTTTTTAAGAATTCACTACAAAAATTCCCCTCTAAAAAAAAAATTTTACATTCAAAATTTGTCCCACCAACCCCCGGGGGCTTCTGGGGACCCGCCCCCCCCCGGGGGGCCCCGGTCTTTTTGGGGCCCCCCGGGGGATCGGGGCCGATAACGGGGCTGTTACTGCTGGCTGCACGTCCCCCAAAAGGGCGAACCACAGCCAACCCATTCACTGACTTTAGGTATCCCCCCGGCCCCCTTTTGAAAAGACAACCAGGGGTCAACTGGTGGCCCCTTATGGCTGGTGGGGGGTTTGAAAATTTGGCCCGGGGCACTTATTGTGTTTTCTCTTGAAAAAGGGCCCCCATTTTTCACTGGGTGTACTTTTCCCCCCCGCCCGTTTTTTTTTTCGTATGGGGGTGATTTTTTTGTTTCATAATTGGGGGCCAGCCCCCCCAAAAACTTCCAGGTGTAGAATGAAAATCTTTCTCCGCTCCAAAGAATAAAAGTCTGTCTTCCCCTGTTGCTCATTAAAACTTTTAAAAATCTTCTTGGGGGAAAGGGGGTCCTCAATGGATGACTCTCATGCAGATCTGTATCATCTGGGATGATTTGGGGTTTACATCTCTGTTTTCGTTTTTAAAAAGAAAGGGAACCGGGGTAATTTTAAATTTTGGCCCTGGGACAGAGCTTTTCCCCCTGGGGCACCCTTTTTCTTTTTTTTACCACTTTTTGTTTCAAATTGGTTGGGAAGTTAAAAAGCCATCTGCCTCTTTGTAGGAATTTTCCCTTTCCCTTTTTTTTTGTTTACCCCTGACCCTTTTTTAAAAAATTTTAAAAATGTATACTACTTTTTTTTCTTTTTTTTTCCCGATCATCTAAGACCATTTTTTGTTACAGTTGGGGAAAGGGGAGGGCATCTCTAAAAACCCTTTCCCCGGGTTGTGCCCCAAAGGGGGGGGGGTTTTTTTATTCTGCTTCTTAAAAACCTTCAAAGTTTTGATAGGGGAAATTAAAAATTTGGGGGTATGGTTTTTTGCTATTTTTGTCCACCTTTTGGAGGGATATATCCTTTTTTTTTTTGACTGTAACTCCTTTTTTGCTCTTTCCATGTTGGGCCCCCGGGGGGGTTTCTTGTAAAATAGTTAATAAAAACCCCCGGGTTTCCCCGATTGGGGGGGGGCTGGGGTGCCCTGGGCTGTCGTCGAAGGTTTTTTCCCCCAAAATCTAGAAGGTTAGGGTTTGTGTTTGGAAACATTGGGGGTTTTGAGTTTCAAATTTAGGGAAAATTTGGATTTTATCTTTAGACGGATTGGGGTTTCCCGAACACAGAGTCATATTGGGTTTTCAGTATCTTACTTTGTTTCATTGGGAAAGATCCTCTTGTCTAAGGGGGCCCTTTTGAAATTTTTTTTTTCCCTTTTTTTTGGGATATAAAAAAAAATATTTCGAATGTCTTTCAATTTCCAATTTTAAACCTCTTGACCCCCTGGATCCTTTTGGGGCCTTTAACTTTAGCTCAATTTTTTTCCCCTTTTTTAGGCTTCCTTTGAATCAGATATCCGCATTCTTGGGAAAATTATTCTTCGTCTTTCCTGTATAAAGGGGCGATCTCTCTCTCCCTGTTTACTTCTTTTTTTTCTTTTGGGGAAAAAACCTTGAAATATTTTGCTCCGGGGTTGATTTTTAAAAGGGACTGGTTAGGTCCATGAAAATTAAAAAATCTTCCCAACATTTTTTATTTGGGCATAGTTTACAAGACCCGTTGATGTTCTTGTTGTTGAAGGAATTTGGTAAAGGGCCCTTAGCTATTCTTTTTTTGATCAGGACCCTGTTTTTTGAAAGTCTGGGGGGTTTGGAAAATTTTTAATTTTTTGTTTGATGATTTTCCCCCCGGTCCTCATTATTTGAAAAAGGTCTTTTGTTTTGTCTCGTTGGTCCACTATCTGCTGGGGGGGGGGTTTTTTAGAAAATTTTTCAGCCCCTTTTGTGTGACTTTCCCTTTTGGGCCCCCAGGGTTATACAAGAGTTGAGAAACCCCGGATAATGAGATATGAGTTACCTCCCCGAGACACTTTTTTAACCCGAAAACAAAAAAAGATGACCTTTAAAAGCAACATCCCCCTTTTCCCATCAGGACCTTCCAAAAGGGAAAAAAAACCCCGTGGCGAGTCCACACTTATCATGGGAGCAACAAAAGGGTCACTTTATGCCTGGGAATGAAGCAAAAGTGATCTACAGAAACCCAACATGGATAAGCAAAAATACTGAAGCATCAATTGCTCTCCCATTCAAAGAACAATTTTCTGGCAAATACATCATCTCAACTATCTTGGAATATGATGCTGCTCCAGGCTGCTCTGCTTCCTGTGCTAATGACATAAAATGCCCGACGTCTTCACCTGACCTCTGACATGGATTCTTTACTATATAAACTGTTATATAAATGGTTCAGGAAACCAACAGATTGATGAATGAGACACTTGTGCAACATTTTGATTTTTTGTGTTGCACATGTTTATATAGTTCTCTCATTCTCCTGCATCATTTGGAGTGACCAAGGTTCCAGGACGAAACTATCCAATAAGGATGTCCTTTTATCCACATTTTTGGTTCAATATACCTTCTACCTTCTAGACTAATTGACATCACTGGTTTCTGAACTCTTGAGCCTCTCTTATCTTCCCTTAAGTTGTGCACTGACTTTGCCTCCGCCTCTACCTCATTCAAGTCAGTCCACTTTTCAGCCTCCCTGAGTCTAACGATATATTTCCTTACGTCACTGAAGTATTATTTGTTTCTTCAACTTGCACTTGTTTCTCCTTGACCTCGACCCATTGAAGTACTCTGCCTTCTAATTTCGTGTTCCTCTAATTTATGACTAGTTTCTGGGTGTGTTACTGCAGTTTCTGGTGTGTTACTGCTAGTTTCTGGTGTGTTACTGCTGTTTCTGGGTGTGTTACTGCTAGTTTCTGGTGTGTTACTGCTAGTGTCTGGTGTGTTACTGTACTTTCTGTGTGTTACTGTGTTCTGGTGTGTTACTGCTAGTTTCTGTGTGTTACTGCTAGTTTCTGGTGTGTTACTGCTAGTTTCTGGTGTGTTACTGCTAGTTTCTGGGGTTTTTACTTAGTTTCTGGGTACTTAGTGTCTGGTGTGTTACTGCTACTTTCTGGTGTGTTACTGCTAGTTTCTGGTGTGTTACTGCTAGTTTCTGGTGTTACTGTAGTTTCTGGTGTGTTACTGCTAGTTTCTGGTGTGTTACTGCTAGTGTCTGGGGTGTTACTGCTACTTTCTGGTGTGTTACTGCTAGTTTCTGGTGTGTTACTGCTAGTTTCTGGTGTGTTACTGCTAGTTTCTGGTGTGTTCGTTGTTTCTGGTGTGTTACTGCTAGTTTCTGGTGTTTTACTGCTAGTTTCTGGTGTATTACTGCTAGTTTCTGGGGTGTTTCTGCTAGTTTCTGGTGTGTTACTGCTAGTTTCTGGTGTGTTTCTGCTAGTTTCTGGTGTGTTACTGCTAGTTTCTGGTGTGTTACTGCTGGTTTCTGGTGTTTTACTGCTAGTTTCTGTGTGTTACTGCTAGTTTCTGGTGTGTTACTGCTAGTTTCTGGTGTGTTACTGCTAGTTTCTGGTGTGTTACTGCTAGTTTCTGGTGTTTACTGCTAGTTTCTGTGTGTTACTGCTAGTTTCTGGTGTATTACTGCTAGTTTCTGGTGTGTTACTGCTAGTTTCTGATGTGTTACTGCTAGTTTCTGGTGTGTTACTGCTAGTTTCTGGTGTGTTATGCTAGTTTTCTGATGTGTTACTGCTAGTTTCTGGTGTGTTACTGCTAGTTTCTGGTGTGTTACTGCTAGTTTCTGATGTGTTACTGCTAGTTTCTGGTGTGTTACTGCTAGTTTCTGGTGTGTTACTGCTAGTTTCTGGTGTTTTACTGCTAGTTTCTGGTGTGTTACTGCTAGTTTCTGATGTGTTACTGCTAGTTTCTGGTGTATTACTGCTAGTTTCTGGTGTGTTACTGCTAGTTTCTGGTGTTTTACTGCTAGTTTCTGGTGTGTTACTGCTAGTTTCTGGTGTGTTACTGCTAGTTTCTGGTGTGTTACTGCTAGTTTCGTGTGTTACTGCTAGTTTCTGGTGTGTTACTGCTAGTTTCTGGTGTTTACTGCTAGTTTCTGGTGTGTTACTGCTAGTTTCTGGTGTGTTACTGCTAGTTTCTGGTGTGTTACTGCTAGTTTCTGGTGTGTTACTGCTAGTTTCTGGTGTGTTACTGCTAGTTTCTGGTGTTTTACTGCTAGTTTCTGGTGTGTTACTGCTAGTTTTGTGTGTTACTGCTAGTTTCTGGTGTATTACTGCTAGTTTCTGGTGTGTTACTGCTAGTTTCTGATGTGTTACTGCTAGTTTCTGGTGTGTTACTGCTAGTTTCTGTGTGTACTGCTAGTTTCTGATGTGTTACTGCTAGTTTCTGGTGTGTTACTGCTAGTTTCTGGTGTGTTACTGCTAGTTTCTGATGTGTTACTGCTAGTTTCTTGTGTGTTACTGCTAGTTTCTGGTGTGTTACTGCTAGTTTCTGGTGTTTTACTGCTAGTTTCTGGTGTGTTACTGCTAGTTTCTGATGTGTTACTGCTAGTTTCTGGTGTATTACTGCTAGTTTATGGTGTGTTACTGCTAGTTTCTGGTGTTTTACTGCTAGTTTCTGGTGTGTTACTGCTAGTTTCTGGTGTGTTACTGCTAGTTTCTGGTGTGTTACTGCTAGTTTCTGATGTGTTACTGCTAGTTTCTGGTGTGTTACTGCTAGTTTCTGGTGTTTTACTGCTAGTTTCTGGTGTGTTACTGCTAGTTTCTGGTGTGTTACTGCTAGTTTCTGGTGTGTTACTGCTAGTTTCTGGTGTGTTACTGCTAGTTTCTATTGTGTTACTGCTAGTTTCTGGTGTGTTACTGCTAGTTTCTGGTGTGTTACTACTAGTTTCTGGTGTTTTACTGCTAGTTTCTGGTGTGTTACTGCTAGTTTCTGGTGTGTTACTGTTAGTTTCTGGTGTGTTACTGCTAGTTTCTGTGTGTTACTGCTAGTTTCTGGTGTGTTACTGCTAGTTTCTGGTGTATTACTGCTAGTTTCTGGTGTTTTACTGCTAGTTTCTGGTGTGTTACTGCTAGTTTCTGGTGTGTTACTGCTAGTTTCTGGTGTGTTACTACTAGTTTCTGTGTTTTACTGCTAGTTTCTTGTGTTACTGCTAGTTTCTGGTGTGTTACTGCTGAGTTTCTGGTGTGTTACTGCTAGTTTCTGGTGTGTTACTGCTAGTTTCTGGTGTGTTACTGCTAGTTTCTGGTGTGTTACTGCTAGTTTCTGGTGTGTTACTGCTAGTTTCTGGTGTGTTACTGCTAGTTTCTGGTGTGTTACTGCTAGTTTCTGGTGTGTTACTGCTAGTTTCTGGTGTGTTACTGCATCAAATGCTTCATGTCTCTCTTGTATCTGGAACTCTGTCATAGAACTCCTGCAGATTTGTAAGACAGGATTTTGCATCCGTAAATTTGGGCTGATTTTCGGTAAAGAATTTTCTTCTCTCCAAGTACTCCAGGATCCTTTATCCTTCCTCTCTTCTTTAAAACTTTTGAGAGTGAACAAGGTAGAAACGCTTCTCCTACACAGTAGGTTTCTTCAGTCGAACCCAGAGGAGGCAGCGGAAGCAGTAGTGATGTATTCTTCCGTATTCGTTCGTGGTAACTGTCCCAGCTGACTGATTGTTCAGCATTCCCAAGTCCTGCCGCAGCAGCCTTGCTTTATTGTCATGGTTCTTCACTCTTGCACCTACCCTACTTACCTCAATTTCCTCTCCCAGATATTTTTTGTCTCTTTTTCTTTTGCCTTCTCCATAAGCTTGATAAATTTCTCCTCAAAATTTCTCTCTCGCTCTTCAATTATCCTTTTTTCCATCTGTTCCAACATTTTTGTCGAGGCTTCAAAGGTAAATTCTCCATTAATCCAATTTGTTTCTCATTCATTTCATCAGTCGCATGGTACGTGCTCCTAGGGAGAGCCATTCCTTTTTTTCTTCAATGTTCCTTGTTTTCCACTACCCTGCAGCTGTGCATGATGTTGCTGTACCCCCTGCACTATACTCAAACACCCAATCATTTGTTTTGTTCTTGCTATTGATGTAGTCTGCGCTGAGGTGATCCAATGTTGGGGTATAGTGTAGCGTAGTGTGTGCGTTTGCGTGTGTGTTGGTGGGTCGTCACGCACCACACCTGAGGCCGGCGACCTAACACGATTTCCACGCTCGGTAGAACGATGATACGACCCGAGTAAATCATCGTGACTGCTGATCCGCCGAGCCTCGTTTGTTGAGCTGAATATTATGTGATTACGAGCCCATGTCGTATAATTTCACGTCATTATGCTACACATTGGCGGTATTTGCGACACTGCTAAATTATACCAATGTAATCACTGGATTTACATTGTTTTAAACTTTCTTTCATATTCTGACACATATCTTTATAATATATTGCAAGAAATATTTGTCTCTCAAAAATAAAAGTCAAAATACCGTTGCCGAAACAATTCACAAATAGCCCAAGCTTATACATAAACAACCTTACGACGACGTTTCGGTCCGACTTGGACCATTTACAAAGTCACACTGACACAAAAGAGTGAGTGAACTTATATATTATAGGTGAGGGACGACAGTGACGGGACGAGGAGAGGAAGAAAAAATTAGTGGTAGTGGTAGTGTAGGCAGTGGAAGTAGTAGAAGTAGCAGTGGCAGTAGAAATTAGGGGAAGTAGTTTTAGTGGTACAAGGGATAGAAAGGGGAGTGAAGAATGAAGGGAGGCAGTCTTTGAAGAAGAAACTTCAGACAATGTTTCGGTCAGTCCTGCACCATTATAAAACAAACAGCTTTACTTCTGTAAAGTGAAGTACGATATTCAAATGATACTGGAATAAATGTCAAGTGTAAACTGCTTTCTAGAAAGCCCCTAAAAGCCTTAAAATTTACTTATATATCTTGAGGTGCTTCTTGATCATATTTTTAAAGCAGGAGACTGAAGGAGAACTTTTTTTTTTCATCTTTTGTAAGGAAGTTCCAAATTTTAGGGCTCTTTTTATTTGCATGGAGTTCGTGTACAGGTCGAGTCGAACACTTGATATTTCTAATATACTACTTATTTATCATATTATGTCAATGTGTTGCGTTGCAGCTCTCCAGCAAGAGTCGGAGCTCTAGGTTAAAGCTCTTTATCAGTGCCCTGTATATATAAAATGCAAAGTGTGGATGTGTTTTATGTTCATTAATGGCGCTTGAAACCTAAATGGGTGATTATCCTAACAGCTGATTTCTGTTGGGTAACAATGGGTTTCAAGTGATTTGCTGCAGTAGATCCTGAACACTAATATTATAAACTAGGAAAGGATTGATTAGAGTGTAATACACAGTGACCAGTGTTGTCTGGGGAGCAATGTAATACACAGTGACCAGTGTTGTCTGGGGAGCAATGTAATACACAGTGACCAGTGTTGTCTGGGGAGCAATGTAATACACAGTGACCAGTGTTGTCTGGGGAGCAATGTAATACACAGTGACCAGTGTTGTCTGGGAGCAATGTAATACACAGTTACCAGTGTTGTCTGGGAGCAATGTAATACACAGTGACCAGTGTTGTCTGGGGAGCAATGTAATACACAGTGACCAGTGTTGTCTGGGAGCAATGTAATACACAGTGACCAGTGTTGTCTGTGGAGCAATGTAATACACAGTGACCAGTGTTGTCTGGGGAGCAATGTAATACACAGTGACCAGTGTTGTCTGTGGAGCAATGTAATACACAGTGACCAGTGTTGTCTGGGGAGCAATGTAATACACAGTGACCAGTGTTGTCTGGGGAGCAATGTAATACACAGTGACCAGTGTTGTCTGGGGAGTAATGTAATACACAGTGACCAGTGTTGTCTGGGAGCAATGTAATACACAGTGACCAGTGTTGTCTGGGAGCAATGTAATACCAGTGACCAGTGTTGTCTGGGAGCAATGTAATACACAGTGACCAGTGTTGTCTGGGGAGCAATGTAATACACAGTGACCAGTGTTGTCTGGGGAGCAATGTAATACACAGTGACCAGTGTTGTCTGGGAGCAATGTAATACACAGTGACCAGTGTTGTCTGGGGAGCAATGTAATACACAGTGACCAGTGTTGTCTGGGGAGCAATGTAATACACAGTGACCAGTGTTGTCTGGGGAGCAATGTAATACACAGTGACCAGTGTTGTCTGGGGAGCAATGTAATACACAGTGACCAGTGTTGTCTGGGGAGCAATGTAATACACAGTGACCAGTGTTGTATGTGGAGCAATGTAATACACAGTGACCAGTGTTGTCTGGGGAGCAATGTAATACACAGTGACCAGTGTTGTCTGTGGAGCAATGTAATACACAGTGACCAGTGTTGTCTGGGGAGCAATGTAATACACAGTGACCAGTGTTGTCTGGGGAGCAATGTAATACACAGTGACCAATGTTGTCTGGGGAGCAATGTAGCGTATTTTTTGTATAATGTTCTGTTTAAAAAAATATTCTATGATATTTAATGGAAGTGAGCGCTGAATTTTAAGTTACAGTCAAGGTTTATATCCAAGAATTTTCCCTCGATTTGTCTGTGTGAATTATTTATTTTTATGCTGAAATGCGAATTTTAAGCTTTTTTCTCAAGCAACATGTAAAAGGTCTTATCAGTATTGAGAATAAGTCTGTTAGCTGCCATCCAGGTAGAAATACTTTACCAGCTCCTCGTTAACTGTGTCGTTGAGGACGACAAGGTATGACAAATGTTGTATCATCAGCAAACAGGACTTTTTTAAGTTCCTTGGAGGTATCTGGTACGTCATTAAGGTAGATGAGGAGTAATAGTGGGCTATGGAGGTTACCCTAAGGCACCCAATGTTCCAATGTTGATAGTTTGTGTTATGAGGCAGTTTTATTGATTGGCACTTGTTGATGTCTGATGGTGAGGTAAGACTATATGAGAGATCATGACTTTTGATTACATAATGTGCTAGTTTCAGCAGCAAGATATTGTGAGTTATAGTGTCAAATGATTTTCTTAGATCAAAAAAAGAGACCCACTGGAAATTCATTATTTCCTAGAGCTGAGAAGGCAGAGTCTGATCCTATTTTCCTGGCCTGAAGCCCAACTGGCAGGAATTGAGAATGTTAGAGATTCGTCTATAATTGATGATTTCCGTCGTGTCTCCTTCGTGGACTGGGGTAACATGAACTAGTTTATGTATATTAGCAAAAGTTTCGGTTTCAAGAGATTGATTAAACACACACATGGCCGCCTTTGATATGTATGAATGTTGCGACACTTACTTCATTACCTGCTCTGTTATTTAGTGTATTTAGTGATTTAAGGGGGAGGACAGGTAGAGGGGGTCATGATAACTGCCACTGAGGTAGTCACTAACCTGAGCAGTGGAGTTTGGGATTTTGCTGACACGATTAGTCCCTATAATTGAGAATTAGTCCAAGATTATTTACGACATCAACAATGTTCATTAATTATAATCAGTACAATTTCTTTCTATTTAGCAATTATGAGTGAGCTCAGAATTTGAGAGAGTGTTTTCCAGGTCTTTCTGATATAGCGCTTAATTTTTTGGAACCTGCTGGCATAATATAGTTGTTTATATTTCTTTAAAAGCATAGTAAGTGTTGGTGTGTCTTTATACTATCCTGGAGACATGAGAGATTATCTTGAACAATATTTAATTCTCTCTACCAATCAATGGTGCGTATAGACATGATAAAATTACTTACTGAAACCTCGTCAACGAGCTTAAATGATGAAGATTAAGACACATATGCAACACTTGGGTATCTTATTGAGGAAAGTTTTCGCCACACAGTGGCTTCATCAGTCCAATACAAAGTAGAAACTGGTAAGGAGAGGAGGAGTTTGAGATAATCAGTCCCTCAGCCTGGAATCAATTTGATCCCGCCTCCTCCTGCTTCGACTCAACTGACTACAGTATATAAGTCACTTCTCCGGCCTTATGTTGTACTTTCTACAAGAGTGATGGACTGAACACATCGATTCCAGGCTGAGGGACTGATTACCTCAAACTCCTCCTCTCCTTACCCGTTTCTACTCTGTATTGGACTGAAGAAGCCAGTGTGGTGAAACGTTTCCTTAATAAAGATTCCCCTATGTTGCTAAGTGTCTCAATCTTCAACTTGTCGGTTTTTAAAACCATTTATCACACAGCTTAAATAATATATTTTGGATGACAATTGGTTATTTATTTTATGTTGGTAATAAGAAAGACTGGCTAGTAATCATGTGTGTTATCAGTGATCATGTCAGCTTTGACGAGCTGTTATCTTTGCCCAGATATGGCAGAGAGAAGATGCAGGTGTCTCAGTAATTCGTATGAGTTTGGTTACTAAGGGCAGTAGCAGGCACTTATACATGTTAATTTAGGAAATCAGATTGATTATAAAGCCACCAGCAATTATCAAGTGATGCTTGTCGACTATTATTTATTATTTTATTATTTAGAGTGTCACCAAAGGTGACAATGTTGCTATGTGGAGATCTATAAACAGCTCCTGTTGCTATTGGGTTACTCATGTTTTTAGCTGTACAGTGAACAAATGTGTACATGTAGAGTATATGCAGTGCATCTCGTTGTTATAGTATATTACTATGCCACCTCCCTTTTGATCAGGTCTGTAGTTATAAATGGCTGTGTTGAGAGGTTAGTGTATATGTCCACTCAGTTATGTTTTAGCTAGGTCTTTGTTAGAATAATGATAATTAGGTTAGCACTGAGGGCCTAGAGAAGTACCCTGATGTCAACAAGTGTTTACTTAGTGATTTAGTGTTATAATTGAATACTAAAGATGTTTTTTTGCTATTGAAAATTGTTTGTTTGGCTAGTTATGTAATGTCTACATCTTCCTTTGCTGTAAACTGATCACTAGGTCATTCCATGTCAAGTGGACCAGGGATCCCCACCTGACCGTCTCCAATTTCGATACAATTTTACATGAAGTTTGGCATATATGTCATACTAACTTTGGGAAAGTTTTAGTTAATAATAGTGGTAGTAATGCTATGGCGCTCAGAGTGAAGGTAAGTGAAAATCTCACCAACCCGCAGTACATAATCACCAATGTTTAGGTTATTGCTGTGGCAGATCTTGAAGAGTAAAAGTTGTGAAAGTAGACATATCTGTGCAACTTTTGGAGCTGATTTCAAAAATGGCAGTCATAAGACTTACATGCTTTTAATTTGTTTTTCACAGTATGAAGCCAAAGAAGGCAAAAAAAATCTGTCGCGTAAAATAAAATTTTGAATTCAGCTGCCTATATCTCCAAAGTAAAACATTGTTTTATAATATTACTGTAGCCAACTACCCAAGTGGCCATCGTCACAATCCTAAAATATTATGACCCCCCCATTATAAAGCTGAGAGGAGGTTCAACTCCGATCTGTCCTAACATTCATGTGTAGTACGTACAGAAAAAAACCGATATGGGTTATTTTTAAATGTGGGACTTCATATTTTTTATATATATATAAAATTTTCATTCACGTCAATCCACGTAATATAAGACAGTTGATCAGGTTAAAAAGTTTCTGAATTGAACATGGGTTTTTAATGTGTGCAACTCACGTATACATTTACTTCAATAATACCTTATTAATTTTAAACGTGAGAGTAAACTCAAGAGTAGGAGAAGATAATTTAAGATTTGTTTGGATTTTTAAGCCGGAGGATTAGCCATCTAGGGTAACCTTAGACAGTGTGTCATCGAGGACTGTCTGTCATATTTCCATTGTCCGTCCATAACGTGACTCACACCAGTCAACACCCAGGTACCTACTTACTGCTAGGTGAACAAGGACAGCAGGTCTAAGTAAACATGCCCAACGTTTCCACCCATGCCGGGGACTGAACCATGGACACTGAGTGTGTGAGGCGAGAGCGTTTCCAACCAAGCCATGGTTGTATATACTATGAAAGATAAACACCTCTCAGTGTAAATTTACAGAGAGATACATATTCCTCTCGGTGTATACACACTCACATACACCTTATATATACACTGAAAGGTCCATACATCTCTCCTCGTAAATATTGAGACACTCGGTGTATACACACTAAGCGAGAGAGAGAGAGAGAGAGAGAGAGAGAGAGAGAGAGAGAGAGAGAGAGAGAGAGAGCTCAGGGTATATACACCCTGCGTGAAGGAAGAAAAAGCCTATATGGTTCACATTAAATATTCATTCTTGCTGAGGCCCACACACCCAGGCTAACTTTCTCCATTTATTATTCACTCCACGTAGATAAACAGTTCAGAGAACCGATACGTTGATAAATCAGACACATGTACAACACTTGGGTATCTTTATTGTGGGAACGTGTCGCCACATTCTTATCAAGACTGATGGACAGATCACATTGACTCCAGACTCAGGGACTGATTACCTCAATCACTTTCTGATCTTCACTATTCTTCTTTGTATTGGACTGATGAAGCCACTGTGTGGAGATACCCAAGTAAAGATACCCAAGTGTTCCACATTATTCAGTCCAGCAGGAGGGAGTAGCTCCATTTCCCCGAATCGAGAGCCCTTCACCCTCGAAAGGAAGGGGAGGGGGCAATAAAACCTTTCCCCTACTATATACATTAATGCGATCTCCTCGTTAGGCAATAATCTGAGTTCCCCTCGGGGCTCGTTTGACTCATTACCCACAAGGGGAAATTATGTTAATTCTCCTTAACCCAAACTTAGATTGGAATAGGGCCAAATGAAGTCAAATTGAATCGTGCATTGTGTGGTAATTCTGCTGGTAACCTTGTTAGTTGAGTCTGGCGTCCTGGTGAGCAACTCTCACTCTCACCGACTCAAAACGCACACAACACAGCCACGGGCTCAGCAACACAGCCACGGGCTCAGCAACACAGCCACGGGCTCAACAACTCAACCACGGACTCAACAACACAGCCACGGGCTCAGCAACACATCCACGGGCTCAGCAACATAACCACTAGCTCATTAACATAACCACGGGCTCAGCAACACAGCCACGGACTCAGCAACACAGCCACGGGCTCAGCAACATAACCACGAGCTCATTAACATAACCACGGGCTCAGCAACACAGCCACGGACTCAGCAACACAGCCACGGGCTCAGCAACATAACCACGAGCTCATTAACATAACCACGGGCTCAGCAACACAGCCACGGACTCAGCAACACAGCCACGGGCTCAGCAACACAGCTACAGACTCAACAACATAACCACGAGCTCATTAACATACCCACGGGCTCAGCAACACAGCCACGGGCTCAGCAACACAGCCACGGACTCAACAACATAACCACGAGCTCATTAACATAACCACGGACTCAAGAACACAGCCATGGGCTCAGCAACACAGCCAGGGGTTCAACAACGCAGCCTAGGTTTCAACAACATAGCTACTGGTTCAACACAGATAAAGGTTCAACAACACAGCTACAGGCTCAACAACACAGACACAGGTTCAGAAACACAGCCACTGGTTCAATAATACAGCCACGTACTCAACAACATAGCCACGGGCTCATTAGCACAGTCACAGGTTCAACAACACAGCTACGGACTCAACAACACAGCCACGGATTCAACAACATAGCCACAGGCTCATTAACAAAGTAATGGGTTCAACAACACAGCCACGGGTTGGGTTCAACGACACAACCACGGGTTTAACAACACAGCCAAGGGTTCAACAACAAAGCTATGGGCTCAACAACACAGCCACGTGTTGGGTTCAACAACACAGCCACGGGTTCTATAACACAACCATGGGTTCAACAACACAGCCACGGGTTCAACAACACAGCCACGGGTTCAACAACACAGCCACGGGTTTAACAACACAGCCAGGGGTTCAACAATACAGCCACGGGTTGGGTTCAACAACAAAGCCACGGGTTCTACAACACAGCCACGGGTTCAACAACACCGCCACGGGCTCAACAACACAGCCACGGGTTCAACAACACAGCCACGGGTTCAACAACACAGCCACGGGTTCAACAACACAGCCACGGGTTCAACAACACAGCCACGGGTTCAACAACACAGCCACGGGTTCAACAACACAGCCACGGGTTCAACAACACAGCCAAGGACTCAACAACACAGCCAAGGACTCAACAACACAGCCACGGGTTCAACAACACAGCCACGAGTTCAGCAACACAGCCACGGTTTTAACAACACAGCCACGGGTTCAGCAACACAGCCACGGGTTCAACAACACAGCCACGGGTTCAACAACACAGCCACGGGTTCAACAACACAGCCACGGGTTCAACAACACAGCCACGGGTTTAACAACACAGCCACGGGTTCAACAATACAGCCACGGGTTGGGTTCAACAACAAAGCCACGGGTTCTACAACACAGCCACGGGTTCAACAACACAGCCACGGGCTCAACAACACAGCCACGGGTTCAACAACACAGCCACGGGTTCAACAACACAGCCACGGGTTCAACAACACAGAAACGGGTTCAACAACACAGCCACGGGTTCAACAACACAGCCACGGGTTCAACAACACAGCCACGGGTTCAACAACACAGCAAAGGGTTCAACAACACAGCCAAGGACTCAACAACATAGCCACGGGTTCAACAACACAGCCACGAGTTCAGCAACACAGCCACGGGTTTAACAACACAGCCACGGATTCAGCAACACAGCCACAGGTTCAACAACACAGCCACGGGTTCAACAACACAGCAACGGGTTCAGCAACACAGGCAGGGGTTCAACAACACAGCCAAGGTTCAACAACACAGCCATGGGCTCAACAACACAGCCACGGGTTCAACAACACAACCACGGGTTCAACAACACAGCCACGGGTTCAACAACACAACCACGGGTTCAACAACACAGACAAGGGTTCAACAACACAGCCACGGGTTCAACAACAAAACCAAGGACTCAACAACACAGCCACGGGATCAGCAACATAACCACGGGCTCAACAACACAGCCACGGGTTCAACAACACAGCCACGGGTTCAACAACACAGCCACGGGTTCAACAACACAGCCAAGGGTTCAACAACACAGCCACGGGTTCAACAACGCAGCCACGGGTTGAGCAACACAGTCACGGGTTCAACAACACAGCCATGGGCTCAACATCACAGTCCCGGACTCAACAACACAGCCACGGGTTTAACAACACAGCCACGGGTTTAACAACACAGCCACGGTCTCAACAACACAGCCACGGGTTCAACAACACAGCCACGGGTTCAAAAACACAGCCACGGTTTCAACAACATAGCCACGGGTTCAACAACACAGCACCGGGTTCAGCAACACAGCAACGGGTTATAAATTAGACATGTATGCAACACTTGGGTATCTTTATTGAGGAAACGTTTCGCCACACAGTGGCTTCATCAGTCCAATACAAAGTAGAAAGGTGTAAGGAGAGGAGGAGTTTGAGGTAATCAGTCCCTCGGCCTGGAGTCGATGTGTTCAGTCCATCAATCTTGATAGAAGTGTAGCACAAGGCCGTAGAGGTGGCGTATATGCTGTAATCAGGTGAGGTGAAGCAGGAGGAGGCGGGATCGTAGTGGTACCATCCACTATTCGAAGTAGGTCTTCGTCCAAAGGTTGGACTAGTGTTGAAGAATTCGTTTGTATCAAGATCCAAAGATGTTGCTGTGTCAGACAGGATGTAGATGAATGGTTCAGAGAACCGACAAGTTATAAATTAGACATACGAGTCTAATTTATAACTTGTCGGTTCTCTGAACCATTCATCTACACAGCAACGGGTTCAACAACACAGCCACAGGTTCAACAACACAGCCAAGGACACAACAACACAGCCACGGGTTCAACAATGCAGCCACGGGTTGAGCAACACAGTCACGGGTTCAACAACACAGCCATGGGCTCAACATCACAGTCACGGACTCAACAACACAGCCACGGGTTTAACAACACATCCACGGTCTCAACAACACAGCCACGGGTTCAACAACACAGCCACGGGTTCAAAAACACAGCCACGGGTTTAACAACACAGCCACGGGTTCAACAACACAGCCAAGGGCTCAACAACACAGCCAAGAACTGAACAACACAGCTACGGGTTCAGCAACACAGCCACGGGTTCAACAACACAGCCATGGGCTCAACAACACAGCCACGGGCTCAGCAACACAGCCACGGGTTTAACAACACAACCACGGGTTCAGCAACACAGCCACGGGTTCAACAACACAGCCATGGGTTCAACAACACAGCCACGGCTTCAACAACACAGCAACAGGTTCAGCAACACAGGCACGGGTTCAACAACACAGCCACGGGTTCTGCCACACAGCCACGGTTTCAACAACATAGCCACGGGTTCAACAACACAGCACCGGGTTCAGCAACACAGCAACGGGTTATAAATTAGACATGTATGCAACACTTGGGTATGTAGATGAATGGTTCAGAGAACCGACAAGTTGTTAAATTAGACACATATGCAACACTTGGGTATCTTTATTGAGGAAACGTTTCGCCACACAGTGGCTTCATCAGTCCAATACAAAGAAGAAAGTAGTAATAAAAGGAGGAGTTTTAGGTAATCAGTCCCTCGGCCTGGAGTCGATGTGTTCAGTCCATCAATCTTGAAGTAAATACAACATAAGGCAAATAGAAGTTGCTTATATACTGTAGACAGGTGAGATGAAGCAGGAGGAGGCGGGGTCATAGTGGTATCATCCACTAGTCGAAGTAAGTCCTTGTCCAAAGGTTTGGACAAATGTTGAAGAATCCCTTTGTATCAAGATCCCAAGAAGTTGCTGTGTCAGACAGGATGTAGATTTGTCCAAACCTTTGGACAAGGACTTACTTCGACTAGTGGATGATACCACTATGACCCCGCCTCCTCCTGCTTCATCTCACCTGTCTACAGTATATAAGCAACTTCTGTTTGCCTTATGTTGTTGGCACCCAGGGGAGTCCTCAGCCCAACTCTTTTCAACGTGCTGATGCATGAGCTGGTGCAGCTGACGTTCTCAGCAGGCACCCGACTGCTCAGCTACGCTGATGACCTGGCACTCATTGTCATCGGGAAGCCCGGACTGTTGCGCAAAGCCCAACGCGACCTCAGCCTGCTAGATACCACCTGCTGTCGCCTTGGCCTCAAGATCTCGGCGGAAAAGTCCAAGGCCATGATCTTTCGTGTCAAGGTGCCTGATACCAGGCTGAAGATCTCAGACATCAACCTGGACTGGGTCAGCAGTTACCAATATTTTGGTATATGGATTGACAGCCGACTCTCCTTCCGCAAGCAGGCAGAGCATGTCAGGGAGCGTGCCATGCAACGTGTCACGGCCATGCGGCCATGGCCAATCCTAGGACTGGTGCCAGCCACGATATTCTCCGGATGTTCTACGTGCAGGCGGTGCGCTGCTAGTCGACTATGGTGCAATCACCCTGGCCCATGCTCATCCCTCATGCCTCAAGCGCCTCAGCGTTGTACAAAATGCTGCGGCTCGGGTCATGCTGGGGCTCCGGGCTGGACGAACACAGTGACTCTGAACAGAGAGGCCCAACTGCAGCCCCTAAGTGACAGGATCGCCCTTGTTGCTGCCAGGAGGTTGGCCAAATTTGTCCAGCTACCGGGCGGTGAGCGCCTGCTGTCGTAATCCACCTTGCAAACCTGCCAGCCAGCAAGGTCACTGTCCACAGCACGTGCTGCAGTGGTGGGCAGCTGCAAGCATTGCTGCAGCGGAGCATCCCGGTGTGCAGTGTACTACACTGATGGATCAAGAGACCCCGAGGCCGGCCGCACGGGTTCCGGGATATATCACTCTTCCCTAACGGCCGGCTGGCGCCTCCCAGACCACTGCAGCATCCTACAGGCAGAACTCCACGCCATCCAGAGGGCCATCCAACATGCGCTCCTGGAACACCACCAACCTCCAGTCATCCACGTCGACTCCAGGGCGGCGATACAGGCCATCATGCATAGGGAGCCAAGGATAACATCCGGCTCTCACCGCCATCAGAAGAGACCTACATTCACTTGACGAGCAGGGCCGGCAAGCAACAATCAATTGATACCAAGCCACGTCGACCTTGCTGGGAATGATGCGGCGGATGGGGCGGCTAAGTCTGCCACACTTGGCCCAACCTGCGACTACAATTGCCATTAGGCGCAGGCAGGTGCACCTGGGGGCAGCTTCGGCAGCCAGACGCCCACTACCAGCACCGGGAGCATCTCGGAGCCGGCACTGGTATGACAGAGCGACACATAGGAGCCCCCACCAAACATGAGGAAACTGAACAGGGAGCTGCAAGTCAGCGTCCCACCGCCTGCGCCTCGGCTACCCTACTGCAAAGCGCCTCATCGAACGCATGAGTGAGGAGCTTTGCCGCCACTGCGACCGGATGGTTCCAAAGCCTCTAGTTCACTACATGCTTGACTGTCCTGCGACGACGGCCATCCGCCGCAGGCACTTCCCGATGGCACCTGGGGATCTGACCCGCGAGGACAAAGCAGCCCGGCTGGTTTACCTGGCCACCCATGATTTGGAGACACTGCTCCCAGTCCTAGCTACCACCCGCCCTCGATGACGACGCCGGAGAACCCCGACGACGATCAAGACTACCCACTACAGCTATTCTTTCTCTCACTTCCTTCTTTCTTATCCCCCATCCTTCTTCTTCCTATGTAGGTAGAACCACAGCCTGAAGTACCAAGATCTGCTGATGAAGATGCGACGTCAGAAGACACTCCCCATCATGGGGAGCCACAGCGAGAAAGAAAGAAGAAGATGACACCCTCTACCCAGGGGCCAATGCCGGGTCACCATTTGAGAAGACCCGGGCCGGATGTACCGGCGAACATACAACAACCTTATGTTGTATTTCTTCAAGATTGATGGACTGAACATCGATAGCGAGGGACTGATTACCTCAAACTCCTCCTTTTATTACTACTTTCTTTTGTATTGACTGAAGCCACTGTGTGGCGAAAGTTTCTCAAAAGATACCCAAGTGTTGCATATGTGTCTAATTTAACAACACTTGGGTATCTTTATTGAGGAAACGTTTCGCACACAGTGGCTTCATCAGTCCAATACAAAGTAGAAAGGTAAAGGAGAGGAGGAGTTTGAGGTAATCAGTCCTCGGCCTGAGTCGATGTGTTCAGTCCATCAATCTTGTTAGAAGTGTAGCACAAGGCCGTAGAGGTGGCGTATATGCTGTAATCAGGTGAGGTGAAGCAGGAGGAGGCGGGATCGTAGTGGTACCATCCACTATTCGAAGTAGGTCTTCGTCCAAAGGTTGGACAAGTGTTGAAGAATTCGTTTGTATCAAGATCCCAAGATGTTGCTGTGTCAGACAGGATGTAGATGAATGGTTCAGAGAACGACAAGTTATAAATTAGACATACGAGTCTAATTTATAACTTGTCGAGTTCTCTGAACCATTCATCTACACAGCAACGGGTTCAACAACACAGCCACGGGTTCAACAACACAGCCATGGGCTCAACAACACAGCCTGCATTTCAGGGAATACAAATCAAGGGACTTCAACCGTTCCAGTAATTTAGGTGCTTTATCGTACTTTTGTATTGTGAACTTTTATGTACATTCTCCAGGTCAGCAATTTCGTCTGCCTTGAAAGGAGCCGTTAGTGTACAACAGTATTCCAGCCTAAAGAGAACAAGCGATCTGAAAGGAATCATCATGGGCTAGGCGTCCCTAGTTTTGAAGATTCTCGTTATCCATTCTATCATTTTTCTAGCAGAAGTGGTAGATACATTGTTGTGGTCTTTGAAAGTGAGATCGTCTGAGATTATCACTCCCAGGTCCTTCACATTAGTTTTTCACTCTATCGTGTGGATGGAATTTGTTTTATACTCTGATACAGTTGTAATTTCCTTACGTTTTCCGTATCGGAGTAATTGAAATTTTTCTTCATTGAACTTCACATTGTTTTCTGTGGCCCATTGAAGATTTGGTTGATATCCTTGAGTCTTGCAGTATCTTCGATGGATGATACTCTCATTGATATTCGGGTGTCATCCGCAAAGGAAGACATGGTACTGTGGCTTACATCTCTGTCTATGTCAGATATGAGGATGAGGAACAGGATGGCAGGGAGTACTATGCCTTGTGGAACAAAGCTTTTCACGGTACCCGCTTCTGACTTTACTCTGTTTACTATTATATTACTCTTTGTGTTCTGGAAAAATAAACACAAACAGTATAATGTGATCCTTATTGACAACGTTTCGCCCATGCAGTGGGCTTTATCGAGTCACAAACAGATCTACCTGGATAACAGGTACATGAGTATTTATAGGATTTAGTCAGGTGGAGAATGTTGCATGTGACAGTCTTCAAAGTAGGGTGATAGTTACAACCTTCGGTAACATAAAAAGAGATTGGACAAGAATAAGAACATAAGAAAGGAGGAACACTGCAACAGGCCTACTGGCCCATACTTCGCAGGTCCATGTCAAAACCAACCCACCACCACCAACAGTATATGGGTAGACCTGCAGTGTTCCATTCTTAAGTTCTATGTGGAATAGCGAGGAAGAAGTTTCTTCGCAATAGGTTCAGCTATGTTGTAGAAGCCGTTGTTCTGGTTGAAGTTGTTGGATATGCAGATAAGTGATGATTCCAGGATTCTTCGGTATTGAGTGTTGTCTTCTCTGGCGATGAGTCTTGCGCTTCTGTAGTTGATTAAATGGTTGTGTGAATTTCGGTGTTGAACACAGGCATTTCTTGAGTCGTCAGATCTGCCTGCGTACTGGTGTTCTGAAATACGTGTTTGGAGGTCTCTGGATGTTTCGCCGACGTATAATTTGCTGCAGTCATTACAAGGGATTGTGTATACCCCTGCAGTGGATTGAAGCTTGTCCTGTCTGTTACCTTGATGGTGGTGGATGTGGAGGTAGATACTTGGAATGAGGTATTGGAAAAAATGTTGGAAACGTGTTTGGTAATGGAGTTGGTGGGGAGGACTATGTATCTCTTCTCGGCAGTGTCTTCTCTGGGTGTGTTGAAGATGTTTAATGCCCGTCGTCTAGTCTCTAATAAAGTGATGAGGATAGTGAAGTTTAGAAAAAACTTGTTCAATAAGGGAGCATTCTTCCTCAAGGAACTCACTGTTGCAGATTCTGAGTGCGCGTAGGAAAAAACCTATAATTACACCACGTTTAGTCTTGGTGTCGTGGTGAGAGTAGAAGTAAGAACATAAGAATGGAGGAACACTGCAGAAGGCCTACTGCCCCATACAAGGCAGGTCCATATAAAAACCACCACTACCTAAGAATTTATTCCCGTACTCACGACACCATGTGAATGAATGGTTCAGAGAACCGACGAGTTGGTAAATTAGACACAATTGCAACACTTGGGTATCTTTATTGAGGAAAGTTTCGCCACACAGTGGTATCAGTCCATACAAAGGAGAATCGTGAGAACAGGAGGAGTGTGAGGTTGCAGGCTCATCTTGAGACGATGCTGTCAGTCCATCAAGATTGATGGACTGACAACATCGTCTCAAGATTGAGGGCCTGACAACCTCACACTCTCCTGTTCTTCACGATTCTCCTTGTATGGACTGATGAAGCCACTGTGTGGCGAAACGTTTCCTCAATAATGATACCCAAGTGTTGCAATTGTGTCTAATTTACCAACTCACGACACCAATCAAACCCAGCCCCTCCCACTCATATATTTGTCCAATCTTTTTTTAAAGCCACCCAAGGTCCTAGCCTCTATCACAGTACTCGGAAGATTGTTCCACGCATCTACAACTCTGTTCGAAAACCAGTACTTGCCTATGTCCTTTCTAAATCTAAATTTATCCAATTTAAATCCGTTATTTCTGGTTCTTACTTGGTTCGATATCCTCAGTATTTTATTAATATCTCCTTTGTTTATGCCCATCATCCACTTGTACACCTCGATGATATCTTCCCTCATTCTACGTCTCTCCAGAGAGTGGAGATTCAACGCTCTAAGTCTATCTTCATACGGGAGATTTCTTATACTGTAAATCATTTTAGTCATTCTTCTTTTTATGTTCTCCAATGAATCTATATCCATCCTGTAGTAAGGAGACCAAAACTGAGCTGCATAATCCAAATGAGGTCTCACTAGTGATGTATAGAGCTGTAAAATAACTTTTGGACTTCTGTTGCTTATACTTCTTGAAATAAATCCTAGTAATCTAACATAAGAACATAAGAAAGGAGGAACACTGCAGCAGGCCTGTTGGCCCATACTAGGCAGGTCCTTCACAATCCGTCCCACTAACAGAACACTTGCTCAACCCAATTTTCAATGCTACCCAAGAAATATGCTTTGACAATTCTACCCACTCATGCGCGAGTCCCACTCAAATCCAACCTCTCTCACTCATGAATTTATCCAACCTAAATTTGAAACTACCCAAGGTCCTAGCTTCAATAACCCTACTAGGCAGACTGTTCCACTCATCAACTACCCTATTTCCAAACCAATACTTTCGCAAGCGACCACAAATCAATTACCTTTGGCATTGAATGGAAGTTTCATAGTACGAATAACTCAGTAACGGTCCCAGATTTTCGCTTAGCAGATTACAATGGACTTAGAGAACACTTATCATCTGTGGACTGGGGTAATGAAGAGAGCTATCAATATGACAGTTTTCTGAACACTATACATGCTGCCCAAATAACATTTATCCCATATAAAGAAATTAGATCGAATAGAAATGACCCAAAATGGATGAATAATAGGCTCAAATATCTTTTAGGGCAGAAGAAAGGAATTTATAGGCGTATCAAAAGAGGTGAGGTCATCTTATGAGTCAGTATATTGACATTAAGAGGGACGTTAAAAGGGGATAAGAAAAGCTAAACGGGACTACGAAATTAAAGTTGCTAGGGATTCGAAAACTAACCCAAAAGTTTTTTCAGGTGTATAGAAAAAGTTAGAGATAAGATAGGTCCCCTTAAAAATAATTATGGGTATCTTACTGACAAAGAGAATGATATGTGCTCTATTTTTAATAATTATTTTCTCTCGGTTTTCACTCAGGAAGACACTAATAATATCCCAAGAATTAGGTATTTTAGTGGGCCTGAAGAAGATAAATTATGTAGTATCACAGTCACTAGCAAAAGGTTATCAAACAGATAGACCGTTTGAAGCAAAATAAATCGCCAGGCCCTGATGAGCTTTTTTCAAGGGTTCTTAAGGAATGCAAAATAGAACTCTGTGAACATAAGAACATAAGAACATAAGAAAGGAGGAACACTGCAGCAGGCCTGTTGGCCCATACTAGGCAGGTCCTTCACAATCCGTCCCACTAACAGAATATTTGCTCAACCCAATTTTCAATGCTACCCAAGAAATAAGCTTTGACAATTCTACCCACTCATGCGCAGTCCCACTCAAATCCAACCCCTCTCACTCATGAATTTATCCAACCTAAATTTGAAACTACCCAAGGTCCTAGCTTCAATAACCCTACTAGGCAGACTGTTCCACTCATCAACTACCCTATTTCCAAACCAATACTTTCCTATATCCTTTCTAAATCTAAACTTATCTAACTTGAATCCATTATTGCGGGTTCCTCTTGGAGAGATATCCTCAAGACCTTATTTATATCCCCTTTGTTAATACCCATTTTCCACTTGTATACCTCGATCATGTCTCCCCTCATTCTACGTCTTACAAGTGAATGTAATTTTAGGGTCTTCAATCTTTCTTCGTAAGGAAGATTTCTAATGCTATGTATTAATTTAGTCATTCTACGCTGAATGTTTTCTAACGAATTTATGTCCATTCTGTAATATGGAGACCAGAACTGAGCTGCGTAATCTAGGTGAGGCCTTACTAATGATGTATAAAGCTGTAATATAACCTCTGGACTTCTGTTGCTAACACTTCTTGATATAAATCCCAGTAATCTATTTGCCTTAATACGTACGCTTAGGCATTGCTGTCTTGGTTTAAGGTTGCTGCTTACCATCACCCCCAAGTCCTTCTCGCAATCTGTATGGCTAAGTTCTACGTTATTTAACTTATAAGTGCTTGGGTTATGGACACTCCGAGCTTCAGAACCTTGCATTTATCTACATTGAACTGCATCTGCCACTTTTCTGACCACGAATTAAGTTTGTCTAAATCTTCCTGAAGTTCTATGACATCTATGTTTGAATCAATTATCCTACCTATCTTCGTGTCGTCGGCGAATTTGCTCATATCACTAGTAATTCCCTCATCAAGGTCATTGATATATTATAAATAACAATGGGCCTAAGACTGATCCCTGTGGAACACCACTTGTTACAAGTCCCCATTCGGATTTAACCCCATTTATGCACACTCTCTGCTTCCTATTGGTGAGCCATGACTCGATCCATGACAGCACTTTTCCCCAATGCCATGAGCTGCCACTTTCTTTAACAGTCTCTGGTGTGGTACTCTATCAAAAGCCTTACTAAAGTCTAAATAAACAATATCGAATTCTTTATCGTGATCAACAGCCTCAAAAGCTTTACTGAAGAAGGTTAATAAATTAGATAGGCAGGAACGGCCCTCGTGAATCCATGCTGGGTATCATTAATCAAATTATGGTTATCTAGATGGCTTCTAATAATATCA